>JARJDZ010011055.1:0-25599 GCA_030264555.1 Aleochara sp. GC000083
TTTTAAAATTTTCAAACCCACACACTTGCATATCACAGTAGTGTAAATGTCTCGTGCTATCTTTCTCGCAAGAATCAACCAGAGATGACGGATTCGAAAATTGTCGAGTACCAGACTAATACAGACGTGGAAAACGGGAAAACGGGAAAAGCCTGCTTTTCACAAATCTTTATGGGTCTAACAGCCTGGACAAACGCCAACAAATTCTCTCATATCGATTCGTCCATACATCAACATCCAATGTCCATCTTTTATGTTATAAAATGAACATGTCTGTTTTTTTACATGCACGTCAATTCTAAATTAACAAATTTTATTTTCCACCGAACTTATAATCATCATATAAATGAAAGTGTTCGAAAGACCTTCCAAATATAACTCACTCATTTATTTGACAAAGTTCAATTTCTTGAAACATTTCAAGGTGAAATTTATTTCCTAATTTACTGAAAATAGAAATAAATGAATCAGCATTTCATGAATGAGATTGTTTCAATTCACAGATGGAATCTGAAGATTGGAGAACTCTCCTAACAAAAAATTACCAAAAAAACTTTAGGGCAAAGACAGAAGCAAGAAGACAAAATATGAAGCCAGACAATTTACCCGAAAAGATCTTATTTCTTCTTCGTGAATTGCATTGCATTTGTATATCTAATCATGAAACGTCTAGACGTTCTTTCATGTTCTGCTGACGCATCTTCAATGTTTCAGGAATTGATTATTGCAAATATATTCATTTATATTCATAACCTTAGCCAATTTAAATCTTTAAATTATACTTTTTTCGTTCAGAAAAATCATATCAAAATTTTATCTCACAATGGATACTTGAATATTTGAATGTTTGTGTGATCAATAAAACTTTATCGATTGACGTAATGATCAATGAGGAATACATCATGAAATGGTAGTATGAATTGGTGATGATTTTAGAGGAAGAGCAACTTCTATAAAAAGCGAACAGACAATCCAAAAATAGCTCACTTGAAACGCGTCCAAGTCTTCTGTGTATTTATCAAAATTACCGGAATAGAATTCGTCCATTTGTCAAGTGTCAATGTTTGGTTTCGGCCGCATCTGATCCTGTTTATGCTGCATTACAAAGTTACACAATTTCTCAGCAAGTAAAGCGCGAAAATTAAGTCGAAGCTTTTAACCTGCATTAGTCTCGAAGAAATATCGAGTAGCGAATTTGACAAAATGAAATCCATGTGGATTGGTTTTAGTTGGTAACTTGATAAGTTCTGAGAGAAGGTGCCAATAATTTTTTATGTTGGTACTATAATTTTGGCAATTGTATTGCAAAAAATAAAATTGCAATTGAGGCTAGTAAATTGTAATTTAGTGAGTGGAAAATGTGATTTAGATTTTTATATGTAATTCAGTTTGCAAAAATTGCAATTCAGATTTGGTAAATTCAATTAAGAAATCAACTTTTATGAAGTCATCTAATACTTCCTGAATTTCAAATGACAATTTTGAATTACATTTCATAAATCAGAATTAGATTTTTAGCACTGAATTCAAAATTTGAAATTCATTTGATATTTCTTTAATTAATCCAAAATTCTGAATGCAATTTTTTTCCTTTTTGAAATTATGATTACTTTCTGAATTTTAAATTACAATTTTTTGATTTCATTCATGATTCATGAATCGGAATTATATTTATACCATGGAATTAAAAGTGACGTTTTTTGGATTTAATTCAAGTTTTGAAATTCATTTGATACTTTCTCTAAATTCGATTTTTAAATTTCTGAAATTTAATGAATATTTTCTGTATTTCAAATTACAATTTATGAATTACATTTCATAATTCCGAATTAAATTTATAGCATGCAATTAAAAGTGACGTTTTTAGATTCAATTCAAAATTTGAAATTCATTTGATCTTTCTCTAATTTAAAAATCTGAATGCGATTTTTTCCATTTTTGAAATGAATGCTTTCAAAATATGAAATTCATTTGATACCTCCTCTAATTAATTTAATTAACTTAAAAATCTGAATGCTATTTTTTCATTTCTGAAATTAATATTTTCTGAATTTATGAAAAAGATGTAAATATTTGTAAATGTTGACACTTTAGCGATGATCAATTTGCAAACACATGTAAATACACGCAGCACTCATAATAAACATTAAATTTATTGGATCTATTTGCTTTATAAATGATTTGTGGAGTCTAAACCAGCGAAAATAATGCGATGCATTGACGCGCATTCATCGCCATCATCATGCATACTCGTTCTGTATTGCAATTGCTCTTAACTAGAAGGATAATTTAGCGCATAATAAATTGACGCATCTGTTTTACACTTCATGCACACGCGAATTCATGCCACCTCCCGCACCATTCATCCATCCATCCGACCGATGCGAGTGTGCAACATTGCAGAAATGCCTAAATGTGCGAATATGTGCGAATATCTATCGTTCGTTGTGGTCGCATCATGTTTGCCCATGTTGTGTCAAATTTAATGCACTTTTCGTCACTGGCAATCAACCACACATTTAAATACGTGTTTCTGCATAAAGCATATTTTGTTGAGGGCTTAAACTTGTTTAAAATGAGCTTCAGATTGTTTGTGAAATGTTGGAAATTTGTTTGTGATCTATGTCAAAGTGAAATTTTAGTTTTGAATGGAATTATGTAGAAGTTTCTATTCAAAAATGATCTCTAGTCATTTTTAATTTTGCGTCATATTTTAGTTAATTAAAAATGTTGGGAGGGGGATTTTTTTGGGAAAATCGAGTCCTGAAATAAAATTGAATTGTCATTTTGGGAGGGGGATTTGTATATTGATAAAGCAGAAAAAGTATAAATCCAAAAATTACAATATAAAATTCTTCTAGAACATGTACAATTTATTAAGATATTATTAATTATAAAAATATATATATAATCCAAAGTCAAATTTTAGGTTTTAATTGAATTATGTTTAATTTTCTATTCGAAAATGATATCTAATCATTTTTAATTTTGCGTTATAATTTAGTTAATTAAAAATGTTGAAAGGGGGATTTTTTTTGGAAAATTGAGCCCGGAAACAAAATTTATATTGCAATTTTGGGAGGGGGATTTTTTTGGAAAATTGAGTCCTGAAATAAAATATAAATGATAACAAGAAATAAATATTGCAAATTTGTATATTGATTAAACAGATAAAGTATAAATCCAAAAATTACAATATAAAATTCTTCTAGAACATGTACAATTTATTAAGATATTATTAATTATAAAAAATATATATTCCAAAATCAAATTTTAGTTTTTAATTGAATTATTCTGATTTTTCTATTCAAAATTCATCCCAAACCATTTTTAATTTTGCGTTATATTTTAGTTAATAAAGTCGAGAGGGGGATTTTTTAGAAAATTAAGTCCTGAAATAAAATTGTATCGCAATTTTGGGAGGGGGATTTTTTGGAAAATTGAGTCCTGAAATAAAATATAAATGATAACAAGAAATATATATAGCAAATTTGTATATTGATTAAGCAGTAAAAATATAAATCCAAAAATTACAATATAAAATTCTTCTAGAACTTGTACAATTTATTAAGATATTATTAATTATAAAAATATTTATATGCCAAAGTCAAGTTTTAGTTTTTAATTGAATTATGTTGAATTTTCTATTCAAAATTCATCTCTAATATTTTTTAATTTTGCATTATATTTTATTTAAAAATGTTGAGAGGGGAATTTTTTTTGGAAAAATGAGTCCTGAAATTGTAATTTTGGGAGGGGGATTTTTTGGTAATGACTCCTGAAATAAAATTGACAACAAGAAAGAAATATAGCAAATTTGTATATTGATAAAGCAGAAAAAGTATAAATCCAAAAATTACAATATAAAATTCTTCTAGAACATGTACAATTTATTAGATATTATTAACTATTAAAAAATGCTGTATGAAATTATTTAACTAATTATCTTTTAATTATCGTAAGTACGTTATATCCGTTTGCAATCAGTCAGTATCAAAACTCCAGTCGATTATGTTGTTGTTTAACGCCAGGTTACGATGCGATCCTTAAGAATTTCGGCCATTTCTTCATCGGTAATCGATTCGGGTTCGATGTATTCCTTGGTTTCCGAATCTGAACATCCGGCAACTTCTTGTGGACGTCTCATCGCGGAATGACCTCCCACATCACTCAATGGTGCACAATCGAAATCCTCGGGTTGAGGAATTCTCTCCACTATTACCTTGGCTTTGATGACAAGGGCTTCGATGTCCTGGCATTTTTCGGGAGCTTCCAGAAGATGCTTCTGCATCTTCGGTTGAACATCTTCTGGTTTCGCGTTTGGCTTCGCGTTCCACGTAATCACTTCGACGACTTCTCCATATGGAATCACCTCATCCCTGAAGAGTTGGTACGGGGTGTCGTTGATGAGGATCAAACTATCGTTGTTATTAATTGCAGACATTTTGGATTGCACTTGTATTGCACTTGTGGATACGATTTTGGAAGTCACGAGAACTTGGTCACTTCGATTTGGATTCGAACTGGTGAAGATATGGCTTTTTGGGGGTGTCTTATACCTTGTGCAAAATTGCAAAATTTTGGAAGGGGTGAATATAATTTTGATGGGCGCATGAATTTGATTGGGTTTCACAATTTGGGGAGATGTCTTACACCTTCTACCAAAGTTGCAAAAATTTTGGAAGGGAGATAATTGGGATAATATTCTTAGAATCAAGCACTTTGTCATTAAGATTTGGAATTCGAAAATTTTCAATTACAGGTCAGGGATTAAGATACCTCGACGGTTGACTTTACCTGTCTTAATCCAATCTTTATTACTAGGTATTTATGAAAGTCGAAAGTTAAGGATTTGCAACCCTTGGATTAAGTGGTCGAATTTAGAAGGGATTATATTTGAAGAAAATCTGTGACGTCGATATTTCATAGGAAATCTATAAGAAAGTGAAACTAACGGACTATGAATGTAGAATGATTGTGAAATATTTGCATAATATGATTTCTCTAGATTTAGAATATTACTTATTATAGAATTGTAATACATTTGGTTATTCTCGATTTTGGAAAGCACGGAATTTCCTTTTTATTTTTTAGGCAATTCTGAAAATCATACCTGCAATGTATATGCTGTATCTCTGTTATGTATCCTACCTACATTAGTAGGTATAATAATATAACTTCAAAATCATTTTCGAAACAAAAATAATGAACACATAGTTCAATATTTTCAAGGGATAAAAAGTAGTAATTCAAAATTAATTTACTTAATGATAACAAATAATTCATCATGGATTTTAAGCTAATTATAAAAAAATATATGCGATATTTCACTCAGATATAAGTAGAGATATCTATAAAAAACAGATCTAATATTTTAATTTCACAAGTACAAGTAATTTCAGATGTTAACATTTGCAATTCCAAGTTTTTTATTTGAACTATTTTGTGGATATACAAATGCATCATTCTTATCATCATTCGAGTATTTCTAGATTTAAAAAACAGATCAATATTTTAATTTAAACATTCATTGTTTTTTCAAATCATCTTTGAAATCAAACTCAAAATTTAAAATAATTAATGAACATTCTAATATTTTGAAGCAGTAAAAAGTTACAATTAAAAATCATTTTCTTAATTAAATTTAGAAATATTATTAATTTTGGGATAATAAAAAAATTTATAGCTATTTCTCTGATATATACGAACTATAGAAAAAAATCTAATATTTTAAATTATGAATTGTTTTCTCAAATCCGTTTTGAATCCAAAATTTAATTATCTCAAGCCTAACAGAAAAAAATAAATAAAATATCAGAAAGAAAATTGATGAACTACTTTAATCTATATAAATAAAATTGCGATTTTGAAGGCAATTACAAAAAATATATCTGTTGTTTTCTCAAATAATTTTTGAAAATTTGTTTCGAACCAAATAGAAAAAAAAATAATGAATCAACATTCCAATATTTTAAATTCCAATGCAATTTCCTCAAAACTTAATTGCGTCACAATCCGAAGAACTACGATATTAAATTTAATAAATAGAACAATAGATCTTTTGTGCAAAATTAACACGTAGAATCGCATAGAGAGAAATTCCTCCAAGAAAACACAAGCAGATGTAATTCATTTATGCCGGTAGTCTTAGTTATGGAACTTAATTTATGTTCACGAAATGTAAACAAAAACTAATTAAAATAGAGATGAAAGCAAAGAAGAGAGCTCCAGCTCCAACATTGAAGATGGTTTCAGGCAGTGAAATGTGATGGCACTGAAGGCACGAGAGGAAGTGAAGAAAAAAATACATAAAAAAAAACTGTGAAATAAAAACGAGGTGCAAAAGTACTATTAAAAGTCCTCTACTTGATGCTATTCATTATTTCGTGCCGGTCGTCCATTCTTTACGCCTTCTTTTCATTCGGTTCTTCATTTCTGCTCCCGAGGGACTCGTAGGTGGATGAAAAAATAAATTAAGACCTTTTAAAAGGGGACACTTGTAAGATAATTTATTTTAAATTGAATCAACACTTGAGTTGTACAATTTGCGAATTGAAAAGATTTCATTTGCAAGAAAAATTCGAAGCAATTACGAATTTATGAAAATTTTATTAGTGTATTTAATAAAATGATAATTTTTCAGCTTGTTCATTGTAATTTCTTGTTTCTTCTTTTGGTAATTACAACAGCAAATTTTGAGTCAGTATTTGTAATTTGTGAAAATTTCTGTTTAAAAATTTCATTTTCTAGATCTATTTTTTGTAGGAGTTTGTTGTTAAATTTATTTACTGGTCAGATTTTCTAGTTGCAAATCAATTTTATTATTAACATTCTTCACTTTTAAATTTGGATTTTTCTATAGCTAAAAATTCGATTTGAACTACATTTGAAGAAATTTTCTTTTTGAGCACTTTTATAATTCTTATCATAAATCTAGAATTTATTAGCTTTAAGAAAATAAAATTTCTTTTTTGCAAAAGTTTGAGGTAGTTTATTGAATTGTTTCCTCATTAAAATTTTCCAGATCAGTTTCTAGAAGATTGAAACATTCCTCTATCGTGAATAAAGGGTTCGAAAGGAAAGGTCCATTTCAGTATTTTGTGGTAATGCCCTTTTTGGCCCAAACACGTTTAATTTATAAATGGGTCAAATGCTTTCACCAAACACTCATCAAGTTGTCTACCCTCACAACCGGAAGTCAAGTTTAACCCCAATGTCCTAATGTTTATTTCAATTAAGAGCTAGTAAAACAAAATGATATTGTATTTCCTGTTTTTGTAAGGTTCAGTTTGGTCTAAAATTGTTTATTTTAAAATTTATAAGCTCACAAACTAGAAAATAATGTATATGAAAGAATATTAATAAAATTTTATTACTACTCTGAAAATTATTGAAAAAAAAAAAACAAAAAGAGTCAAAATATTAAATAAAGTTTGATCGTTCAATAAAAAAACGACCTTCAGAAAATTAAAAAAAAATACAATGTAAAATTTAACTAGAAAGTATCACCACAAAATAATTTCAGCAAACATTTGTAAAATTTGAATTATTTCAAAAAGCTTTAAAGCTTCCGCCCCAAAACTTTCCAAATTACAAAATTAATAACTCCCAGCTCTTAATTCCCACTTAGGCCTGATATGTTAATCCCGAAAAAATGTCAAGCAATTAATAACTTTCACGTCCATTTCATTTCCATTTCCATTTTCCCTGCGTCCGAAAATTCCGAGGTGCCCAGAGAATAACAAATAAATTTTTGCGTCGTGCATAAAATTGTGCCAGCTCTCGCTCAATTCCATTCCTTGCGGTTGTTGGTTTGGGCGTTGGGTTCTAATTGATTTAGTAGCTTAATTTTTCTCATTTAAATCTCCAAGTCGATCAGAGTCTACCTAATTCCCACATTTTTCGCCCGGCTTCAGGGAATACGCGTGAAAAAGTGCTAAATCCCGCAAACAAAGTATCCCAACCCGAACCCAAATTGCTGCAGCTTTTCCTTCCTAGTTTTTCCCGGTTCTCTGGTTTTTTTTCATTCTACTTTGTTTCTCTCAATTCCTGGTCGCGTTCTTAAAATATATTTTCGTGTGAAATATGTTAGTCTTTCTTTGGGTGTTTGCTTGCGGTGATTAAGGGGCCGCAAGAGTGAGTTAGTTTTCACTTTGGTGTGAGTTACATAAATTTGTGTAATTTGTGACATTTTTCTTGAGTTGCGAATAGTGGAGGGGGTTGACTTACGAGTATTGTTTTGTTTTGTGTTTTTTTTATGGTTTACTGCGGTTTTTTCGTGCTTTGACTCATTAAATATCACAATATTGCTGAAATGTTTCGATGTTGTTGATTATTTGTTGGGGGAAATGTTTATGAGTTAATTGTACATTTTACCTGAATTTTTTTAATAGAAGGAAGAAGAATGGTAGAAATTAATTAAAAATCGTTTTTTTACTGATTATTATTGACAAAATTATTTGCTAATTTTACAAATTCAAAAAGGAAAATGATTAGTAGAATCAAATTAGTAAATCGTAATTAAACGAGCAGTAAATGGAATTCAGATTTACATGTAATTTAATTTGCAACAATTGTAATTCAGATTTGGTAAATATAATTGAGAAAAGAAACATAAGTTTAGAAATAGCTAAATGTATTTCAGATTAATCAAACTTAATTGAGAATACATCAAATGAAATTCAGAAGAGTTCAAATGGAAATCAGATTAGTGCCACTTTTTGTTAAATAATAATTCATTTTTAAAGGTAAAATATACATAACATCAGAATATTGACATTATTAATGAAATAGTAATTATCACTCAGTTTATAAATATTTATTAATCAATTTAAATTGAATCCGAATTTCTGAATGGTTTCAGAATTTCAAATGACAATTTCTGATCACATTTCATGAATGGAATTACATTTATAGCATTGAATTAAAAGTGACGTTTTCTGGATTACAATTCAAGATTTGAAATTCGTTTTAATTTATGAATTTATATTTTCAATTTCATTTAAAATCTAAATAACATTTCTTTTCTGAAATAAATTTCTCTCACTTGTGAAATGAACCACGTAAATTATGCTACTTGTGAATAATATTACATTTTGGCCCTTAGAAAATATCTGATCTAACCTATTCTAAAATATAATTATCATAGATTGTTATCCTTTCAACACCGACAACTTTCCAAGTGAATTCAATTACATTCCCTCTTCGTTCGAAATTCATCAACCCAACTTTATACCCTTACTTTTATCAGCTTTATCAGCTATTTCTGCACACACAAACACATACGAAAATTGCAACTGTCTCCTCTTAATGTTGCACTAGCAAAACGCGTGTTNGTTTGTGTCGCCCGACTGACCAAATATGTAAATGCTAAATTGACCCTTTTTGTGACGTGTTAAATATTCATATCACACAAATATTAACTTTGCTCAAAGAGCTCGAGCAACACTTTGCCCATGGTTTGGCTGTTGCTGTGTGTGGTCGCATGGTCGAAGGAAAAGGTAATATTTTCCCACAATACATAACATAACTCTGGAATGGGACGGGACGTGTATGGTAATGGGCAAACCATGGTCCTTCCCGTTTTCGTCCTTTGAATCTCATCCAAAACCCAAGTCTTAAACATGCGTCGTTGAGGTTATATGTTTGACTCTTTAATGTAGACACATCTAAGGTCCTGTAATTGTGATATATGAGGATGTCTTGGCTTAGACATCCTGTTCACTCATTGCTGATATTGCAGAGATGTATCATCAAAATTAATTTTTAGATTTTTTTTTGTAATACCTTTTTGCAATCCTTTGATTCAATTTTTGCCTGATTGGAAATTACTTATTATATTTTTTTTTGTTTCAGGTGAGTTTCTATCTTCGCAAATCTCTATGATGTTTCAAGGATAATTTGGTGAGTCTTTTATAACATTTCTACCAGACAAAGTCAGTTCAAAGTGACCTTTGAAAATGTTAGAATTTTCGTTTCGAAAAGGAAGTATTATTTCAAGTCCGGTTCTGTTATCCTTGTCGACAGCTTTCGCTATCAGCGAAAGGGTAAAACTGGCTTGCAAGTCCACGTAAGATAACGTCGTTCGTTTGTACAAACCTCATTTCCGAAGTTGAGTAAATTGCAGTTTAAGCTTTCAAAGGAAAGCTTCCTCACTCACTCGTTTTCGTCCTGTGACTCTTCAACGTTCTCTATATTCAGGTTTACTTGTCCAGTTTTATTGGAGACATATGTCAAATATAAACTGGGTGTTAAAAATATTCTTTTATTTTACTAGAGCGTATAATGTTGCATTTCCTATGCTTGTTTTTATTGACAAAAATTGAATATTTTTCATTTGTCAAATCAGTGACGTACATTTTTCTACAAGTGAAAAAAATGAGTACCTTTTTTTCTACAAGTGGGAGAAATGATGACATCTCACAAAATAAAGTGCTATTGTTACTAAGGTATCAAGATTTTAAGATTTGGCAAACATAATCATAATGTGCCAGCTCAAACGAAATTCTGACGATTTAATTGTGACATTTGAAATGTTATATCAAAAATTGTGGAAGTAATTTTGGATTTTGTGCTTCTTGGAACATGGTATAAACTTTTCTCCAGTAAGATAAAATATTGTTATTACACGTGTGCAAAATGCCATAATAAACTCGTGAAATTTGTGTATCACTCATTTATAATTTTGCATTTCCCACACTTATAATCTATTATTATTTTGATTTTCGAAATAATCCTTAAATTTTAAAGGTATCAAATTTAAGAGAATTTCTTTTAAAAATTTCACATCTACATCTTGAGCTACATGTTACGAAAGACTCAGCTTTTCAACAAAAAGGGACAATCCTTTCATGATCCTTATACCACACTTTAAAGTGTGGATAATCCTTTGATCACAGTAACCAAACCTCTCATTTGAATGAAGGCAAAGAAATACGAGAAGGACAAGGACCTTTGTGTTTTTGCCTCATGTATTCATCATCCTATCCTATCATCAGTAGATTTGATCCAATCAAGATTAGTCCTTATTCTTGGAATAAGGGTGTTTATTATCTCAATGCGTCTACGGATTGTGAGCCATCTATTGGTTCTAAGCTAATTGGGTAATCGTTCTTGGACAAACTTGATGCCCATTAATGGCCCAGCCATGTCGTGGTTGCAATTTAGTTCGATTGTGCATCAAGTTCCAGGTTTACATATCATTAATATTCATAAGCTTTGAATTGCTAGATTGAATCAACAATCAATCAGTCTGTTTGTGCATATTGTCCAAGTTCAAAGTGCTATAAAGTTTTAGTCTTTAGTGTTTTAGTAGTATATCGAACACGATAAATAAATAATAATAATAATAGTATTAAGTTTATATTCTTTTAATATTAAGTATCATGAAATATGGTTGAACATTTTAAGTTCTATTCTACCTTCAAGATTTTGAGTTCAATGTAAATTCTTCGATCAAGACTCAATTTGTTCTATGTTCTTAGTATTTTTCAAATAAAAATACTGATTAATGAAATTTTCTAACATCAATTTAGATTGAAAATAAATCAGAATCTCATTCTTGTGAAAATATTTTGAATGGGTTAATTAGTAAATTTTCTGTTATTGATAAAATATTCTTAATTTCACTGATATCAATAGTTTTACCTGGAATTTCTGAAAAAAACTTCAATTTTAAATATTAAATTTACACATTAAATTGATTAAGATTCTTAATCAAATTTCTCTTCGTTTTGTTGAGAACATATTTTTTTAAATAAAGACCCATTAATTAATTGATTTATCTAAAATCAGTTTTCTCTCAAATTTAAAACCATAAATTCTCTTAATCTATGAGATATAAATTTCAAGAAGGTTAACATTTTTTCTGTTTTTTTTTGTTATAAACAAAGATATGCCAAAAATTTAAACAAACCATTAAAAAATTCTACACAGATTTTTTCAACTTCTAGAAAATTTCACTCAATTCACTTTTGAATATAAATTTCTGAAATTATTAACAATCTGCAGAATTTATAGATATTTTTCTAATGTGATATCTGAAGCATTATCCCCATAATCTTTTCAGTATTTTTATGCAAAATTACACTTTGAAATTTCCTTTTTTTGCATCTGAAAGTGTTTTTCCCTCTATTAAAACGTTTTGGCGCCCGCGACCGATTTTAATTATTCATGGATGCAAATACAAGGAGCGCGTCCGCTCATTATCAATATCATTAATATTAATGCGTGTGGACAGATCAACAAGAAACCGAAACTATGTGCACAGGCGTGTGCGACGGGGCCCTTCGTGTAACGAATATTGTCCGCAAGTGTATAATGTTCGAGCATAATTACTATTTGATCACCGCCTCCGCAGCCGCCTTCGGAATAGGTAACGCATTATGGCGACAAGACCGCCGTTCGTTCGGTTAACTCTAATCTAATCAAGTCGTGATTTATTTACTCACCACTCGATTCGAGTTCCATGGTTCCCATAGTCAACCGAAAGCTTGTTAATAGTTGAAGATCCAAGGAGTGATTTCTTAATTAGCATGATGAATTTATAGACCTATTGTTTTTATCACATCCGATGGTAATTCAGAAAGTTTAAAATGCAATTTGGATTGGCAAGCGAGTTGCAAATGTAATTCAGATTTTATAGGTAATTCAGTTTGCAAAAATTTTAATTCATTTGGTAAATATAATTGGGAAAGCATAAGTTTAATATCAGAAACAGCTAAATGTATTTCAGATTATCAAACGTAATTGAGAATACATTAAATGAAATTCAGAAGACTTCAAATTCAAATCAGATTAGTTCCACTTTTTGTTAAATAATAATTCATTTTTATAGGTAAATTATGCACATAACATCAGAATATTGACATTATTAATACAACAGTAATTATCACTTAGTTTACAAATATTACTTAAATCAACTTCAATGAAATCTGAATTACATGTAATACTTTTGAATTCCAATTGACAATTCTGAATTATATTTTATCAATAGAAATTACATTTATAGTCTATGGATTAATCGTGAATTTTCTGAATTACAATTCAAGATTTGAAATTCATTTGTCATTCTGAATTAAATTTCTTCTTTCCTAAAAAGTAATTAATATTTTCTGAATTATAACCGAAAAAAAGTTACTGAATTCTTCTGTAATTTTAATTGTGTAAGCATTTTATTTCATAGACTAAAAGTGCAATTAAGAACTAATATTAGCTTCAAGTGCACTAAAATCCTATGAAACCAACTGCTCAGCGATAATAGAGTAATGACTATTGCATTTACTGAATTATATTTCTGCCATAATCGTCGTTACAACCAACGTGCAAAACCAGCAAATCCAACGGAAACAGAAATAGAACCAACTCTTAACTTGGTGCATATGCAATAAAATTGCACAACACATACAACTTCCTAAACACATTTAGTCAACGACGAGTATTAAATCAAGAAATCTTTTATTTATCTACGATGTGCTCGTAAAACTGCCGAGTTAATTACCCAGCAATAAAAATGAATTGCCAATTTTTAACGCCCTCTGGTTGCAGGATAATAACCATTGGCTGAAGTTTCAGGATAAAAACAATTGGTAAAATTCATTTTTAAAATTGTAGAAAAATTGGGTCCAAGAAAAATTACAAGAATGATTACAAAATTTTATTTTATTAGAAGATAAATGACAAACGAATTAATATGAATTCATTTTCTGTTTTTCTTGTTTGTTCGTGATTAATTTCTCTTCATAATTACATTGAGTTGGAGTTTTTGCATGAAAAACAGTTTGCGTTTCTTCGGTTCTTCCTTCGGTTCGCATCCGAATTTTAAATGCCTGTCAAATGGCCGTAGACACAATTGCTCTTATTATCACTTGTTATCAGAGTAACCAGCTGTTCGAGACACTTGTCATGGATTAATTGGTCTTTTTGCTCATTATATTGTTCGCCTCGGGGTAATCTTGAACGTTTTCTTATTTCTTTGCATTTTTATGCTGCTGAGATGAAAATTTCATTGTAAGATTCGTCCTTTTTATATTATCGAAAGAAAGATTTAAAAAGTAGCTTAATATTTTTTAATCCTAGAAGTTTTTTTACAAGTATTCAATATATTTATTAATGGAAATAAATTATTAAACCCTTTCGTTAATAAGAAATCACGATGGGTTAATAAGATTTTTTTATTCAGCATTTTGATTGCAATTAATTACAATTTATTACAAGATTAATAATATTTAATCATCGCTATAATTTGTAATATTGTTTCATAATAATTAAATTTGGTTTTCTTTTTCATAATTTCAATTTCATTTTGCCTTTTAAACCCAAAAATTGATAACATTATTAATATAAATTATCCTGGTATGAAAATTTTATTTTAAAATTTTTAGATGATTGAAAGGACGATTTAAAAAATTATTTTCAAATGAAATTTTCAGTATGAAATATAAATTTTTGTATCTTCTTCGAAAATTCATGTTATAGAGGTTATTCAATAAAAAATTCTCATATACAACTATTTTAAAGAATCAGAAATAGAAATAATGGCTGAAGGGAAGGAAATTAAATCATTGAATTATAAATATCAGTTTAATTTCCAATAATATTTATTACTACCTCAGTTTATAATTAACTATTCAATTTTCTTGATAGTTTCAGTAGCATTTTTCTTGATTTCTTGATCTCAAAAGTGTCAAACTTTGTTAACATGAATTAACCTGTTCTAATTCCCCAATTTTGACTTCGGTCATTAAGGGAGTTCTTGTTGATTGAACAAAGCGCAACTTTAATGAATACTCGATTGCAGTGTTTGCCATCCATCCATGTGGAGAAAGGGTTGTTTGCACTCGTGCCATGTGTCAGTCACTTGATGATCTGCAAACTGTATCAGCAATGCAGCGAACGTTATTGAATATGCACATAGTCCTTTCCATAAGGGCAAACATGGTCCAGAATCAACGGTTTATGGCGAGCCTTTATATTACCCAGATGACAGTGTTTGATATCCAGGATATAATCCAAAATCGTTTACCAACAAAGTTGTTGGTTGGTAAATGTAAATTATAATTCGAGACAAGTTTATATTTGAATTGAGTACTTGATAAAAAAATAATTATTATTATCAAATTGTATTTGGTAAGTTGCAAAAAATATTGCAAAAGAAAATTGTTAGAAGTCTTTGGGTCCTTAACGTTAAAGAGTTAGAAATGTTGTTAAAATGAGTTATTTTGTTGTAATTATAAAATTGCCTGGACAATAATTAAAATCAAATTTTTGATAAGATTGATCAATTTCTGGCAAAAATTTGTGCCATTATATCTATAACAAAAGTTGTTTTTTATTTAAAATTTTCAGAATTATTGATTTTACAATTTAGTTCTTGAATTAAAATAAAGAGATCTAAAACTTGCAAATTTATTTCTGAATTTTAGTTCTTTACAATGTTAATGTTAAAGGCAATAATAATGTTAGAACATATACAAAGGAGTTATTTATTTATCTAAGAATTTGCAGGATTAATAGTAGAAATGATGCTTTCGTGATTTTATTCTAATTATTGAATTGCATTAAATAACAAATTTGCAAATTTGTTTCTGAATCAATATCCTGAATGTTAAAGTTGGAATCGCAGTTACAATTTGCATATTTATTCCTTCAATTAATCTGACTATAGTATGTAACAACGTTTTTACAGAAAAAAATGTTTACTAATCGAGAATTTGCAGCATTTACAGTTTAATTATTAAATTATAAATTAATTTTCATTTTTTCCTTCAGCTATTAAAATTTGCATTTTTATTCTCTATAATCTGCCAATAAAGTTATACGAAAAGTTGTTCATTTATCTAGAATTTTCTTCCACAATGAATAGTAGACTTTTCAATTTAATTATTGAATTAGATAAAAAAACTAAATTTGCAAGTTTATTTTGGAATTTTGATTCTAGCTCTTAAAATTATTTTTTAATTCTTTAAAATTGTTTCGTAACAATATCTGAAAACATTTTTATAGAAAAAGTTCATATTTATCTAGAAATTCTAGGATTAGTATTGCAGACTGAATTTTAACAATTATTCATGAATTTTGATCCTAGATATTAAAGTAAAATTGACGTTGTTTATTCATCTAGAACTTGTAGGATTAATACATATGAAAAAAAAAATTGAAAATTTATTTCGAACTTAGATGTTAGAGTAGATGATAGAATTTTGCAAATTTATTCTTTAAAAACTTTCCAATTAAATTAATTGTTCATATCCTAAATAATTTATTCCTATCATTAGATTTCAAATCAATATTTCCCGAAAATCCAAATTATTAATTTTCTAAAGAAATTATGAAACATATGATATCTGGAAAGAAGGATAATTAAATAATACATTTATTGTATCCCATTGGATACAACAATTGAAGATTTCATTAGTCCTTACTTTGAATTATCTTTGAAACAACCAATTATCCTTGAAGAATATCCTTTAATCAACCTGAAAAATGGTTCTAGAAATACCATTAATATCGCAACCATTGAACTCTTGGTATTTGAACCCAAAATAGGTTTATTTACCCAACAACATCTGGCAATCCTGGCATTATCCTGTATGTACCTTCACGTAATTCAGTGGAAATCTCATGATTGCGCACATTTGCACGTTTGATACGCGCGCGTTTGCCCTTTTCCCATTCATTGAACGTCAGCACCTCGTCGCAGAAATCACTCGCGCATATTTCATTCCAGATTTTGACATACATAGATATCTCGGCGCAAAGCAAACACAAACAATTATTTGATCTCTTCGTTAACGAACGTGGTGATATCGCTACCGGTGAACCTAACCTGCGTTAAGCTTTCCCGGATGCAGAAATTCGCGCTTTTCATCCACTATGACATCCCGTCATCAGGTTGCACCAAACTTGCGAATAGTTCGCCAATCGATGCGGTCGGAATCTATCACCTGCGGCATTGCATGCATTCGAATGCAATAAGTCTGATGACTGATGATGTTGATGACGGTGATGATGATGATGATAGTTTGCATTACTTTGGTCGGTGCTGTTAATCTGGAATTAATTAGAGACGCTCGTGACGACTGCCAGATAAACATTACAAGCCATCATATGACGTCGAGGATAATTTAGTTCGTGTCGCTTGCATTTGCATTAATTAAATTTCCACCATCGTCGTCTTCTTCTTCGTCTTCTTGCAAATGCAGCTGCAGTTGGTTTGATTTGATTTCAATGGAATCTTCCTTTTCATCCAGCTTTTCATCCAGGATTCACCTTCTTGTTCCCTGCGTCTTTTCGCCAACTAAGAAGACGAAGAAGAGTACTTTACCTCCTTTTTTCCAATCCCCTCTTTTTTTCTTGAATTGTATAGGTACGTAATTTCATTAATATTTTTCATTTGCACGTATTGATCCTTTGTGCCATTTGTATTCTCACAGGTGGTTTTTTTTTCATGGTGAATTTAAACTGAAGTCTTCTTTGTTGTATTTTAAACTCAGGATAATCATCGATGAGAGTTACACATGTGTAATTGGGATGCGTTGGAGTCGTTATATCGGGATTAGTTTTTTTTTCTGTGTGCATTGAGTGCAATTTTTGTTGTAATATCGCAAAAACGAGATCGGCGAGGATGGTGAGGTGCTTGGAAAGCAAATATAGAGCTGGTACGTGATGCAATCATGGGAATTGCAGTGGGAATTTAATATATATTGGGAATTGTGACCACGCATCAGCCATTCAAGTTAAGGCTATCCCAAATCTATGAATTATAAAAATCCAGATCTTTTTCTAAGGGCGAATTTATAAGATTTTTAATAGGATTTTTCGTTTGGGTATTTGAAAATGTCTAAGGATATAAAATTTCAAAGAAAATTTGGAATTGAAATTTTCAAAGTATTGATGATGAAAGATGAAAACAAGATTATTTCGAAAATACTTTCATTGATTTGAAAGTGATTGATCTAGATACTATATTTTCAAATTCCTTGAAAGTTGTTAAATTTAGTTGTTAATAAATCATGAAAGGGTGAACAATTTGTAACATTTGCAAGAAATTTTTGAAGGATCGTTGAAATTTCCAATATTCTAAATATCAAATGGATTGTAACTATAGAATCTTTATATGTGAAGTAAAATTTCTCAGGTTTAAAAAAAATAATTAAATTATACAAAGAAACAAATAAATTATTTATAGGAAAAACAGTAATGTTCTAAAAATTATTTGATTTTTTTATGGATGAAACAGTAAAGGCCAATATTAAATATGTAATTTAAATTTTTGGTGGAGGCGCCGGTCATAAAATTAGAAATTATATAATATTTAGTTAATTACATGAATAAACATTATTTACTTTCTGTTGCTTTAAATTATTATTCTGTTTCTTGCTCATATTTTTGTATTCATAGAAAAGTTTTAAATGAATCAATTTTGAATTTACCATAATTTTTTAATTATTATATCTATAGAATAAAAATTTTTGCTCTCGGAGCATGAAGTTTCATCTTATCAGAAATAATATTCATAAAAATCGGCATTAATTCAAGGATAATAAGAAAATATGAACATTTTCTTATAATTCAGTTCTCTAGGAGAAAATTTCTGAAATATTAAATCACATTAAAATAGTTGATTAAAGTCTTCCATCATAATAATTGTCAGATATTTTCCAAATTTTGGTGACATTAGGAAACATAACAGAACAAATCATTTAGATGTACACAGCAAATGCTTGGAATGTCTTCAAGAAGACTTTTCATAATTTCAAGATTCTCTAGTATATTTTCGAATTAATTAATAAATGGATTATAAATAACTGCAAATTTTCCAACATTTGTGATATGATTTTGAAAGTTATAATCTTCGATTTAATCTTCGAAATTTCGATTACATAATACAAATAGCAGATAAATCTAGCTTTATAGAATCTTCGAATATGAAAGATGATAGTAAAAATTCACAGATATATAAAACGTTCACCTTTGAAATTATAAAATTGTGAAAAGTGATTTTAATATCTCAAGTTATTCTTTAGAATCCACATTTTTCTTTAATTACTTATTAAACCCGACCCTTCAAGAAAACGATAATTTCTTTTCGAAGATCCCCAAATTAAAAATTATTCGCTTTGATTACGAAATACTATCAACTTTAATATATCATACATCAGAAATGAATGATCTGACTGACATAGTTTTCTCGTAGAACGCTCATACATTCATCACGAGTCAAAAGGGCACGAAGCCATCGAAGATCGCACAGAATTTTTCTCTTCCTCGTTTTTTCTGATCTAATATACCCATATAGATATATGCGCAAGATTACGAGCACTGTTGATATAGATCTGTCAATTTCCTTTAGTAAAAAGCCCATTTGCATGAAACATGATAGCGATATAGGAAATGGATCGCTTCGAACATTAACTTGCACTCATAACTTATTACATTCAGCCGAGATCTTCGTCGCTTGCTTGCGACTACCTCTTCTGTAGTTTCGATTGATGACGCTTTTTCCCCTGTCACTGCTCGTAATCTATGGATCCAATATTCTCAGCTAGCACGTATGAAATACTTTCTTAATAATGTGCTGAATGTGGTTCGTAATAGCACCGATAAGAACCCAATGCAATATTCAAGAATTGTTAGTAATTGTTTTGGATTACTTCTTTAAGTTTACTTTTCGGTGGAAGAGCCGGTCAAAGATTTTCTGGAAAATGATAATGGTGATGTAAATAGTTCCAAATGAACTATTTTTCAAGTAATCTTTCATAGTTTTTATATTATAACCCGTCAACATTTGTGTATATAGTTTACATTTTTTTGGCGGAGGCGCCGGTCATAAAATTCCAAATTCTTTGAATGTTGGAGAAAATGTTAATGATTTTAATTCCTTATTGAATATATTTGTTGTAATTGATAGAGAAAAGTCAAGAAAGGATTTATACTATCCTTGCATATAGTTTAAATTTTTGGTGGATGCGCCGGTCATGAAACTTGAATTTTTTAATTCTGGAGAAAATTTAATGGATGTTAATTACTTTATGAAAATTTTTATTATGGTTAATAATATAGATAAAATTAAGGCATGATTTATGCTATCCTCAACATTATTGCATATAATTTAAATTTTTGGTGGAGGCGCCAGTCATAAAATTTGTAATTCATTGAATTTTATATAAAATTTAGAGAATTTTAAAATAAAATACCATTATTTTTGACAATCTCGACAGTTCTCGAGTAGGTTTTAATTTTTCAGGGGTAAAAGAAAAAGAAATCAATTAATTTTATATTTACATTTTATTATTCTCAATATTTCCTAGAAATGTAATGATATATCACTCATTCATCAATTTTTACAAAAATTGTCAACATTTAAGACCTGAAAGTGTGAAAGTATTAACACTTATAAAATTCAATTCTCTAGAAGAAAATTTTCAAAATATTTGAAACTATGAAAATATTAATGAAAACTAATTAACTTTATGTTCTGACTACCTGAAATTTAACGTAAGATACCTTTCAATAAACCCAAATCTTGAACCAAACTTATTGCACCGCATCAAGATACCTAAAACTCGAGGAAACTTGAAATGAAATTTGATATTTTCCCGGTTAATTAGTCTCATCGAACAAGTTTAAGAGGTCTTGTTTTTATTTGCGAAGAACTAGAAGAAAAAAGAAAACGTTACAGGAATAAAACCGATAAATTGGAAAAACGATGCAAAATTGGAAAAATCCATTTAAAATCAGCACAGTGCGGAATTTAATTAATGCCAACTTAATGCTGAAATGTTTGCCGCTTACTTTCGCATCTATTGGCAAAAAATCTTAAAACTTAGTCACTAATGAACTAATTAGCAGGCGGTAAGTTTTAACTTTTCATTAAAAGTCACTATCTCAACCTTTCCGCATTGCATTAATTAAGTTCAGCCCTTAAGGTGCTTTTAATGATTTCATTTACGCACTTTTTTCTTGATCGATTTATCGAAAAAAATTAACAGATAAATAATTAACTTAAAGACAATTTATGAAATTATATAAAACACAATTTTTGTTTCTCCATAATTTGGAACATTATTCATTAATTTTCCATGAATTTCTAAATTTATAAATTATATACCTATTTAGTTCATAACAAGTTTGTTTATTAATTGAGCTGAGCCAAAAGCCTTGTATCATCATCATTAAAATTAACCGATATCAATTAATCATCGCAATTGATCGGGAACACGACCCATGATTGACCACGTCCTTCCGGTGAGTCCCCTTTCTTATTTGCATATTCCCCGATGTAAGTTTTAATAAATTACTCAATGTCAATAACAATAGCGTATAGTTTCAATTAATTGAATTTGTTCGCGTGGGTCATGTTTTCGCTAATTCAGTTTCGATTTTGTGGACAGTTTGGCGTGTAGGTTATTTATTATTTTAATTAATTACCTTTTATAATTATATTGAGCCATTGAATATTAATAATTAATCACGGAAGTTTGTAAAAGTTGGTAATCTTGCACATGAATTCAGTAATCTCATTTTTGATGAATTATCAATTTATAAATTGGAAAATGGTAAAAGGATTAAAATTTTACTTGACTGAAAATTGTTTGATATTTTGAATGATAACTACACGAATTATTTTCATATTATGTTTTTGAAAAACAAACTTTTATCTGGTATCAGATAAAACGAAAAGTTCGAATAATATTTTACTTTATAAATAATTAATTGGGAACTTAATTTACAGCTAAAACGAAGAATCTTTTGTTGATTTTCAATTTTTGTTTAAACAAAATCACTTAATCAGCTTGATTTTTCTGTTGCAATATTTATATTTCTATATTAATCGATAATTTCCAAATGTTATGTCGACAAAAAGTTAATTAAATTTTAGCTGACGAAATAATTAAAGTTAACATTATTCGATGTTAAAGTGAGTAAAATAGTATTTTTTTTACATATCAGACAAATGAATTTTAAAACTGGAAAATTGTCCAAGAATCAAAACTATTCTCGACTGATATTTAGTTTTCTTGTAACATTTTCCGAATTGTACTTAATCTTCTTACCTTTAACAAGCATATTTTTGCTTCAACTTGTTAGCATTCTTGTTATTCACAAGATATCCTTGAATATCCTTAAAATCCTTCGATAAATCTTTCGATAACAATACAGAAAATTCAAATTAAATTACTTGATTCAATTTATAAACAATTTTAACATCTAAATTCATAACAACTTTCATTTTTATTGTTTGAAAAATTACATAGTTTTAATTCATTGTATCCTTAATTTTGCAACACCAAATTAAAATATATTGAGTATATCCTGGACAATCTGTATTTTCTATATTTATATCAATTTGAATAACGATATGAAATATTTCTCTATCGTGCATCATTGAATCCTGTTGTTGTTGATCGGACGACAGGAAAAATCCGGAATACTTTGCAAAAATAATGGTCCAGGAAATTCGCTACATTGAAACATCTCTTCCAGCATAAGCTATTCATTCTTTTATTTGTTGCATTTTGCTGCAGTTTTCAAATCAGAAACTCATAATATTTACCAGAAATTCATCCAACGCAACGCGGAAAAAAGATGTCTGAATGGTCTGGGATGATTTTAATTAGATTTTTGCACTACTTGGAAGGGTAAACGTTGTTACAAATATTAATTGGGTGCGCCCATCATGCAAATGCAATGCAACCATAGCGGTTCGGTGTCGAAAGGCGTTCAAAGAGCCGTCGAGGAACGGAGATGAATTGCGAGGGTGTGCGAAATGGAGCAGGTGTTTCAATTTAAATTGTTTGTCGAGCAGCGGAAGCAGTCCGTTCGTTGGCTTCCGTTCATTTATTATCCTTGAGGTTTTTTTTGCTTGTCTTCTTCGTCCATGCGTACATTGTTGTCGGGCATGCGGTTTAATGACGATGAGGGCGACAAGAGAAGAAAGTATGAATATTGAGATTGGTGATTTAGTGAAGAATGAATTTGAATTTGATGCAAAATCAATGGATCGTTTGTTGATGCGATTTTAGTTTAATGAATGGGATTATATTAATTGCTGTCTGGATTGGTTTCTAAAGTTACAATTCGTTTGACTTCAATTTCAAAATTCAATGTCAAATTTTCGAATCTGTGAGTTGTAATTCTGAAAAAGTCACTTTTAATTCAGAATTCTATAAATATAATTCCCATTCATGAAATTTAATTCAGAAATTACATGTAATTCAGATTCAATTGAAGTTGATTTAAGTGATATTTATAAACTCACAGTGATAATTACTGCTATATTAATAATTTCAATATTCTGATGTTAGGTAATAATTTAGCTTTAAAATTGAATTATTATTTAACAAAAAGTGGCACTAATCTGATTTGGATTTGAACTCTTCTGAATTTCATTTGATGTATTCTCAATTACGTTTGATAATCTGAAATAATTTGACTATTTCTGATATTAAACTTATGATTTCTCAATTATATATACCATATCTGAATTACAATTGTTGCAAATTAAATTACTTAAATAAATTTGAATTACATTTGCTGCTCGCTGAATTACAATTTATTAATCTACTACATTTCAAAATTTCTGATAGGAAATTGAATATTTATTTAACGAATTTTTTGTTAAATATAGAAATACAATAATTCTCAAAGAAAATCCTTCATCATTATTACATCAAATTGCTAAATTACACCCAAACAATAGACAAGCTTAAATCTCAAATTACCATTTATTACACCATCTTATGAACTCACAGGTAATTAAGTAATTTACGCGTCTAAGGTCAGAACGATAATAATCATTAACAATATGAAGAAATTGCGAAAAAAAAATTAGTACAATTCTAGCTGTTAGACGTACGCATCGAAACGTGTAATCTCCATTCGATGCTCACTTGCACAGGAACAATGCAAAGTCAATGCAATTGTGCAATCAACACAGATCGCTTAATTAAGATTACACACGGCAGCAGCTGGAATATTAATACTGTTAATATCTCTTTAGACAATTAGAGTTTCACGCATCGTCTGCGCTGTTCTGCGTGCCATCAGACACACTGAAATACTAATCAATTGGCACAGAACACATCAACCTTATTATCATCGTTATCGTCGCAATCAGTTGGGTATTAAGTGCTCGATTCATCTCTGTGTAGTATTGTTAATAATTTAAGACCTGGATACAAAGAGGAATAATGTGATTTGATTGGTTAATTGGCTGGAAATCATATGGAATTGCAAAGTTGATTTTGAGGGTAGGTCAAAAGTTTGAAGGATTTTTGAAATTTTGAAACAATAAAGAATTACTTTATCTTACTTACTATGCGAGGTTTTAGTGCCAAAAATTGAATATTTTTCACTTGTCAAATCAGTGACGTACATTTTTCTACAAGTGGAAAAAATGAATACTTTTTTTCTACAAGTGGGAGAAGTGAATGATCTCACAAAATAAAGTGCTATTGTTACTAAGGTATCAAGATTTTAAGGTTTGGCAAACATAATCATGATGTGCCAGCTCAAACGAAATTCTGTCGATTTAATTGTGACATTTGAAATGTCATATCAAAAATTGTGGAAGTAATTTTGGATTTTGTTGCTTCTTGGAACATTGTATCAACTTTTCTCCAGTAAGATAAAATGTCATATATTACATGTGCGCGAAATGCCACAATAAACTCGTGAAATTTGTGTATCACTAGTGCTATCGCACTCGTGATTCAAATCTTTCACTCATTTATAATTTTGGATTTTGTTGTTTCCGTTATAAAGGACTTGTTTAAGATGATTTACTTTATAAAGTCATTCAGTTACCTACATATGGTTTCATTATCACTTTTATCCCTGTTCTGTGTAATTCTTTTGTTTTTAAGAAAGTATTTTATTTTATCGTATTTCTTACTTCAAAAGCATGGTAGAAGTAACATGCTTCAAAGGTATTAAAATGAAGGGGTCTAGGAATTAGAAATTACTTCTTAAATCTACCCTTAATTACATTCTGTGAAAACCGCATAAAATTGATTACCTGGAACATATGGATAGTTGTATTTGCATAATCTTCGAAAATATACTTTTCATTACCGCAACGCAAATTTCATAAACCATCCATTATCGTACATATGTTAATATGTATACCATACTACATATGTATATTATTGTTGAATAGGGAAAATTTCTTCGAAATCAAGATAATTTAGTTGAAGTTCTTTCGAAGATTATGCAAATAATTTAGGGTAGAATTAAGAAGTAATTTTAAATTCCTGGACCCCTTCATGTTAATACCTTAGAGCTGGGGTGAGCAACACATGGCCCGCGGGCCGCATGCGGCCCGCCTCCCATCACCAAAATTATTAGGAGACCTTTTTTTGGATAAATTTATGTGGAGTCTGGGCAAATTGGGATTGCCATCACTAAAATCTGCGGCCCTCCGAAAAAATTTGGGCCAATAATTGGCCCGTTTGTCGAAAAGGTAGCTCACCCCTGCCTTAGAGCAACATTAGACGTGCGCGTTTTGACGCAAACGCGCTCAATTTCATGTCACTCACTCCCATACAGTTAGAATGAGAGCGAGAATCGCGTGGTTGCGTACAGAGTTTTCAACGCCAA
>JARJDZ010011058.1:0-16030 GCA_030264555.1 Aleochara sp. GC000083
AAAATTACTTCCACAATTTTTGATATGACATTTCAAATGTCACAATTAAATCGTCAGAATTTCGTTTGAGCAGGCACATTTTTATTATGTTTGCAAACCTTAAAATCTTGATACCTTAGCAAAAATGGCACTTTATTTTGTGAGATGTCATTCATTTTTCCCACTTGTAGAAAAAAAAGGTATTCATTTTTGGCACTTGTCGAAAAATGTACGTCACTGATTTGACAAGTGAAAAATATTCAATTTTTGTCATTGAAAACACGCATAGAAAATGCAACATTATACGCTCCAGTAAGATAAAACTAATATTCGAAATGTGTTATGTTTCCAATTTGTAACAAAATGTTTCTCAATATTTTATAATTTCATTATATATTTTTTGATGATAAATGAAACAAAATTTGAAAACAATTCAACATTTCATTTTAAGGACGATTTTAAAGAATTGAATTGACAATTATTTCTTTCTGTTATAGTCTTATTTCAAATAGATCAAATCACAAATGAAAAATTTTCATTTCGACTATAAGCAATAAAATCGCAGTTACAATTCGTATCAAAAATCACAAAAAGTGAATCCATTTAATTAAAATACAAGTACAACTAAAAATTAAATCATATCCATCCAAAAATTCGACGATTCAATAACTAATAGTCATCATATTGGTCGAAATTCCCCATTTTTACAAAATCACAATGCCAAATATAATTCATACCATTCCATACATATTGTGGTCGTTATTCATTTTTTTTGTTCGTCGGTGACAAATATATTTTGTGCAATATTTCCCGCGTTTTGCGTTTCATTTCGATACGACATTTTCACAAAATAAATAAATTCGTACCCATAACATGAACGCATATTTATATGATATTGCAGTCTCTGTTATTTTAAATTCAGCTGTGAATGAATGCACGTATTCGCAATTTGTTTATCTCGCGTTGGCAAAATTGCATGCTATTTTTCAATTTGCACCATCTTTTCCTTCACGGTTCATCCAGTTCTTGCAACATTTGGGGTTCATTCTTGATTGCTTTGTCGCCTTTTCCACTCGCATTTTTCATGCATTTTCAGTCGAAACTGAAGTTTTTCCGGTCGATTTATTTGATGTGGAATTGGTGCGTTTGGTGCATACATCCGTTCGTGTCAGTCAATTTCATTATAGAAAATTTAATTTAAAATGCTTTTATAGTTTTATATTTTCCAACACGTTTTTCATGGACAATTTTTTGGAATTTACTAAAACACTCAAATAAAATTGGCATCGTTTATAGTTATGAAAGCAAACAGGAAACACTTAAAGAATCATATTCGTCCTGATTTACTGAATATTTTTTCACTATATTCACCGTTTTTGTAGCTATCTTCATTTTCCACTTTTCCTTCTTTGCCCCACATTTCATTTGACCCTCACATATTTTCTAAGAAGCAAAAACCAGCAGCAAAAATTATTATTGTTTTACTACGCATGGCCCAACATAAACTATCAATCGGAAACCTTGGAAAAAACGGGGCGTCATGAAAGCGGAAACGCGTACTAAAGGAAGCGGAAATATCTCGTAACTGTATAGAAACGACGTTGATACTATAGCCGGATTTTCTTCCAGGAAAAACTCCAATAACCGATATTGATTTGGTATAAAAATCAAAAATGATATCACAAATAATTCAGAACTCAATATAATTTGAAACACTTTGAAAAAATTTCGAAATTACAAACTGAAAAAATCGAAATTGATGAATAATCACCATTTCTTATAATGTAATAATCCCCGAAAAAGAAAAGGATGGTAAATTGCAAATTGGGAAAATGGGAAAATTCAATTTCGTGAAAGAACGAGTTCGATCAATTCGATTAGCGCATGCAAATTGAGTCGCATCATTCGAGAGTTCTTAATTTTAATTCCAACACTTTTACACTTCACACCGGAAGTTCCGTATTTGAGATCCTGGATCCTGGATTCTGAATCAAATTATCACGTTTATCAGAATAAATTTCGGTTCTACCATTTCCATTTTGGTTCATGATTCCTTCCGTTTGACTTTTTGTCCTCGCATGTTTCTTGGGAAAATCTTCGCTTTCTCGCCATTATTGAAAGAGCGGCCCATGTAATATTAACGAGTTGAATCAGCGAGTTATCGACGCACACTGCAGAGTGCCAATCTACCATTGTGCAGAAATTTTTTGCGAAGGAAACGTACCGGCTGCTTTTAGTCAATTTTGCACAATGAAGTGCGAAAAAATGAATCAAAGCCAAAACGCCAAAGGGCGCAAAACGAAGAAACGAATAAAGGAGGAAAAAGTGGAAGAGGGGGTCCCAAATTATTCCATTTGCTTTGATTCAGGTTCTGCATTCCAGTGAAACAGGTGAGGTGGATGGAGTTAATTAAGAATAATTGCGTTCACTTTGATTTTTCGTCCGCTGTGATTTCTGATTCCTAATTACAGATAATTTATTCGTGTTGCTAATTACTTCACATTTACGACTGCATTATTGAAGTTTTTTTTCTTATGCATTCATCGATGACAAAGTTAATATCTTTCAACTTCCAGTTGAGTTGTCATTAAAATACTTTCAAATTTTTGATTTTTTGAGTAGTAAATAATAAAATTTTAGAAAGAAATTTTTCAATTGACGATGTAGCTTAAGGAGTTCTGCAATAATTGCAATTTGAATGCTGAATCCTGGCAGTTCCCATCTCTCCAGGTTGCATTTATGCAGTTACCACCTCACATCTAATCCACCCTCAAAATAGATGCACTGAAGAGTATCATTGAAGGTACAGAATGTACAGGCTTATGGAAATTAAGTTTGGAAACATTTCATGGAGCAGAATGCATTCAAGACGCGTGAAAGTTTCTGTTCCGTATTCCGTGAATCGAGAATTCAGGGATTATTACATGAATATGGACTTTAAGCACTTCTGTTCTTCGATAGTTTGCACCGAAGTTTCTCAACTGAGATCCTCATTTTCATACCAAATCAAAATTTGTTGTTGATTTTTGTTGTTTTGTGGCATCAAAACTTTTTCCAGTTTATTTTTCAGATACCAACTTCTAAAATTTCCTAGCTATTAATTAAATATTTAACGTCTTTGTTCTCATTTCCATCTTTTTGTTTTTTTGTTGATGAAAATTGAATTTTTAGTAACTTTGCTCTCATCCAAATATTTTTTTTCTATATAATTCCAACAAAAGATATATTTCCTACTTCAGGGCTATAATAAATGATAAAGTTGTCTCAATTAGTTTTTTTTTCTTTGAAGGGAAAAAGTTGAAATTAATAGCGAATGTTAAGAAATATTTCATAAAGCCTTTGCGAGCCTTTTAGTACCTATATTCCAGAAATTATCCAGTCGTGAGGATGTCATTAACAGCACGTAATTAAGCGTGGAGATGTCTCCAAGTCATTTAACTCGTTGGCACGAATCGCGACGCCAGGAATGAATATTTCCATCGACAAAAACGTCATTTCCGTTTTTATCCTTGCGAATCCACCATGTTTAATGTCCCTTAAAATTTAATATGACAACATTTATATGCTCCGTTTTCTATTGTCTTGTATCTCTTGAACCGAACATTCCATCAGTTGCTTTTATTTCCTTTGACTTTCTACTTGTTTTTCTTTTTTCTTGTTGTCCTTTGACTCAAAGTCTCGAAAAAAAAAATAAGGAACAAACGAAAGTTTTAAACGGAATGGACACGAAAATACCATTCAATGTTTTTGTTAACATATACAAAGTGTTACAATGGGAATAATGAAGATAGAAAAAAAAAACAGGAAGGATGTGGAATATTGGGGATTCTGCCATGTCCTGATTACACATGGATCGATTCATATGCGCACTTGTCGTGGAAAAATCCGAAGATTTTTTTTTTCTCGTTGTTCTTTGCTGTCTTCTTCACGTTTTCAGGACTCGGGAGTAAACTTTGCGCAATCGACAAGCGCAAATCCTTTATAAATTGTTCTACTTTGCTCTCCAGAGCGATCTTCTTCATGCACCTCCACCAAATCGGCCACGAAGCGAAAATACTCATTCTTGAAGGAAGAGGACTTGATATCGGCTAATCTACACAATTGGGTTAGAGCTTCTTAGGATCGTAACATCCTCATCCTTCGTGGGAAGCTTTCTCCCTTCCTATCTTTGATTTCCACCCATGTTTACAACCCAAATCCCATGAAAAGTACGCACCAGTTTCGTGTTTTGCTTGTTGCGAATTTTCAGGATGGATATTATCAATTAATTTGCAGCCGGTCAAACCGCTGAAACCGATTCGACCACCCAACAACCCAACACTTATCGATTCAATGTGGATGTTGTTTAAAAATCCCAGGGATTTGTCGTATTTATCGAATTCATTTCCGATGGTTAATCACAATATCAATCCTCAAATACTTACATAGAAATACAAAAATCCGATTCTGTATTCGACAATCGATTTATTACCAATTTAAACTGCTAATTAGTGTTCTAATCTGTACTTAATTAACCTGAGTACGTCCATGGTAATCTAATTAAATAATAAATTAATGCTAACATGCTGAGTTCATTATCAGCAACCAGTTAAATTACGCTAATACGAATCCTGGCGTTTAACAATGAAAAACATATTTTACTCCCGGGGATTATCGCGAATTTCTGCACGAAAAAAAAGGAAATTAGCGAATCATTAGTACCGAATTCTATGCAATCGACGAGCCAATCACGCGATGGGATTGGAATTAGAATTTGTATTAGAATTATTGCATAAATTTGCATGCATAATTAATTAAGAGGGCTGCCTGGAATTCGACAAACTTGATGGGCTGTTAGAATTAATCAATCTCCATTCTATTCTCTTATGGGACGCATTAATTGAATTATTCGTGGATTCATTAAAATGTCATTAACTTGGATTTTCAACTTTGAATTGTTTACGGTTCTCTGCAGAAAAGTTTGCAATTGTTTCCAAACTTTTTATAGGAATATAAAATTTTCTATACAAGTCATTATTTTTTTGTTTCATCTTTAATGACATTCAATTTAAGAGAATAACCATAAATACCAAAATATAATTAATATTAACGCAGCAAAAACACAATTCATCATCTTCAACCATCGTATCACTGATAATTCACCAAAAATAAACCTGATGAATAGGACGATTGAACCAAAACCTACAGCCAAGTATTTAGGAGTCTTGCTGGATTCTAAACTAAACTTCAAGGCATACACGACCAACATCAAGACACAAATGAATAAAAGAGCTAAATACTTCGCCAGCCTCTCCAGCAAGAATGAAGGTATATCTTTCAAAAATAGAGTCTCCATCTATAAATGCATATGCAGACCGCTGCTCGATTATGCTGCTCCAATAATAGAAATGGCTTCAAAATCAGCGCTTCACAACATTGAAGTGTCTGAACGCACCGCTTTAAGGACCATCACAAGAATGCGCCATCCTGAGAATCCCCTTTTCAACCCATCCAATAGCCTCTTGTATGACACATCAGCTATCCCTCCTATCCTAGAGAGATACAAGAAACTGTCTTGTTCCTTCCTTACAAAATCATCCACACTAAGTAAATTCTCGAACTTATTAATTTCCAATCAATCTGATGAACCATAAACATTTTGTTATTCAACCTTTTTTTTTGTACACCAATTATAATTTGCTTTGTAAATTCATATCTATGACAAACTGTTAATCTACAAATTGTATACTCATATTTAGGGCCGAAAGACCATTGTCGATAGCCCTCTGGGAGTTCCCAGAAAATATATCATTATTATTATTATTTACCAAAATATATTTGGTAACATTCAATTCTGAAAAGATAAATGAAGTAAAAAATATAAGTAAAAATTTCATTTTATTTTTTTTTTCTATGAAGTTCAAATACAAAACACAAAATAATTCCAAAAGATAACTATAATTTGAAATATTTAAGAATTTGAAATAATTTTCTGACAGCATAAACGAATCTAGAAACCTGCAAAAAATTTGGTTAATTTTCCGTTGGGAATTTTGCACACTTTTTTTCTTGAGAAAATCAATGATCTTCACATAAACTTCAATTACATCGACACCTGAATCTTACCAGGACCATCATCATCTTAATGACCATCAAACAATATAACAGTTCATTACTTCTTGTAATTTAGCAAACAATCTCCAGTTTGCATACAGTTGCCTCACATAAAAAAGAAACATGAAAGAAACTCTGTAATGACCCCCATTCGTGCTTCTTTAACAATTTTCCTCCTTTTTGTCCTCTTTTCTTCTCCAGTTTTTTTTTTCATCTTGCCATGAGCCTATTTACAAACCCACTCTGTTAAGTTTTTTTCTTCATTCCAAAAAGAACTACGAGTAAACAAGCAACGTACGTAATGTTTACCCGAGTTGGAAAATTAGCTCGTACAAAAATGAACTTTGAATATCCTACAATAGTAATTAATGTATAGTCAAACTGACGTTTGACTAATTAACGTATTAAAATGAAAAGTTTCATAGAATTTTTGTACTTCAGTAAATTCTATAGGACTTGTTAATCAGTCTAATTAGCAATTACCATAATAGAAGCATAATTAACCAAGAAACAAAAGAGGATAACAAAACCAAATGGGCTTAGTTTCATGGTTTAGTTGGAATTCCATTTTATGGTCAGCCAAAATATGTGGATGGGATTCTGTCATATGTATGAGCTTGTATGGCAGGAAGCACATATGCACCAATGAAGTCATAATGTGCCCAAAAGCAGACCATATCCCACATCGTACGTTCTATCCTGTGGGAGGAGATGTGGGATATTTCGTATAATGTCTGCCATGTGAATTCCTTCGTTTCGCTATTAATTTGGGCGTAATTGACATGTTTAGGGATGATATTGTGGGCCATCTGGATCATGGTTGGATTAATCGTGTCGAAATTAATATTCTCAGAGATTTTCTGAATGATTCTAGGGGTTATTAATGATGCAATAGGGTTTAGTTGAAAATTTTGGTGAAAATAAGTCGAAGGAATTCGTTTGAAATTCTGAAATATTAATCTATTGTAATGACATTTTCAATCGGATTTAATTACGACCGCAATCGAATATCCAGTAAGTGCATTCAATTGTCTGCATGTTGACCGAATCCTGGATTCAGGGTTTCAAGCTTGAGGCTTGTTTCATTTGGTTAAATCAGGAGTTTCCAAAATATCCTCTAACACTTAATAAAGTATAGTAATGAGAATCAATTAGTAGACAAAGTTTTGTTTTAAATTGAAGTAAAAGGGTATTTTTTCGGAAATTTTTAGTGTCTAATTTTTGAGATTTTGTAAAAGTTTGAGAGTCTCTGGATTTGAGTTAATGGATTGTAAATTCATTACGTTTAGTGCAGTTTAATGCGAATTGATTACATTAGTTTATGCGTTTTTACGTGCCTCTATGCCCAAATAACATTCCCAACATTGTGATCGTATTTTCGACATTGCAAATTATACAAATAGATATTCAATTGATGTTTCATTAGTAAATGCAATCATAAGTTGTTATATATTGTTGCAAATAATGTTGAAATTATTGGAAGGAAATTTTTTTCCAAAAGGGATTTCTATCATATTTTCATCAAGATATTATTCCTTTCTAAAATCATAAAAAATTTTTTTTATGTTCAGAATATTTTTGTACCACTTTAAGGGAATTATTATCCTGTTTCTAATTTTGATCTTTTTACCGTCTCTTTCTTTCTGGAAAAATTTAATTGGAAATTTACTCTTCGAAAATACTTCATACAAATGAACTAACAATTTTTCTTAAGGATATCTAACTTTCAAGGACATTTTTTGTCACAAAACATAAAATATCCCCTATCATTTTCGTCCTGTAAGCAGAATCTATTGATCAAAAACATTATCGGATGTAATGGTTTCTCAGCTTTCTAACATACTCATATTATATCCATATGAAAAAGATGTAGATCCAAGGATATAAAAATCATGATCATCTCATATCCCACAAATAAACCTGGAAAAACATGAAAATCACACAATCAACAAAATTCCAAACGTATTTTTTTCCTCGAATTTCTTTCCCGTTCGTCCTTGTTTGTTGCTGAAGAAATAAAAACAAATTGAAGCATGCATCACATTGCATCGACATATCCACCAAAAGACAGACATTGCACTTGTCTGATACGATTTGTAACACTTCGTCGTACATCTTCCTTCTTCCAGGATGTCTTCCTTGCTTTCAGGATGTTCCAACTTGAATGTACAAAACCCAACGTTGTAAGCTCGCATTGGCGAATCAGCTCGAATGAGCTCGCGAATGAAATTCTCAGCTTTTCGAGCGGAAAATCTCAGATGAAGAGATGGCATTCCTCGAGGGTACAACAGCAAATGAAAAATAATACATATGAAGATTTCTCTCCCTGTTTAGGAAAATTCTGTCTCTTCATGTTGCAATGTTACTCAACTTTCATAAACGTTCATTTCACCATCCATGCAATATTCTTGTTGATTATCCTAATGAATAATGAAGAGATTCCATCTCCAATTGAAGAAAAATTGGTACTTGGTGCATTCTTTTCAATTCCATGCATTTTCGCATTTGCAATCAAGTCCTGGAAATTCTGGAAAGCGAAAGAAATGACTTGGGGCACTTGAGGACTTGAATGGGGATACGAAGAGTCAAAAACAGCCGAAGGATATTTGTGTGACAACTTTGCATGATGTTCGTTCATTCGTGGCGTTGTTAATTCGTATTCATTCGAACGAAACGCTTCAAGGAGTGGTTTTAATTTGAGTACTGGAACTGACGAGTCATTTACTAAAGAAACAGAAATCGAGAGGTCTCGAATGCTGAAAGCTTTCATCGTCCTTGAATGAATGCGAGCGTTTTCAATTAAGACCCACTTTATTCGATATTCTTGTGCGAAATGCGACTTATGACATCAACGATGAAAACGTCAAGTTTAAATCAATTTTCCGTATTTGTTTCCGTGTTTTCTTAAGGCCAGTCAAAAAGCATTAATTATTTGTGCTTCTTGAATTTCTCATCTTCCATCTTTTTTGCATAAACGTTTTTCCTCTAATTTTCGTATTCCTTTTTGTCGAGACTTTTTCCCTGCTGCTTATCTTCATTACGCTTAAAATTCTGATGGATTTCCATCCGTTTCGTGCTGCGCAATTTTTCAAATGCAAGATACGGATCCATCCGAAAATGTGTACGCCACGAGATGATTAATGAAGTCGAGGTATTAGCGGGCAATTTTTCTTTTTGTGGAGAAACGTGATGGAGTAAAGAGAAAGAAAGAAAAAAAGGGCGAGAGCGACAATGAAAATGATAATGAAAATGCGTGTTTCGCCTTTGTAAAGGCAATACATAGACAATTGGAAAATTGCTTGCGGAAAGCTTTGCAGGAACATGACGAATATTTTGGGTGGTGCGAGGATTATTCTCGGATTTCGCAATTAATTAGAACGTCAAAAATGATATATGTTTTTGAATAAAAGCCTATTCAATTATACTAAATTATATTTTCAAATTAATTAATCTTCTTCCGGTTGGTTTGTCTTCAGAGGTTATGTTTTAATTGATCCTGAAATCTCCGGGATTTCACAGTAATCTTTAGCAAAATTTATTGTCTACTTATTCTTCTAAATGATTGACATTTTTCGTGGTTTGATATCATAATAAATTGAGAAGTTGAGGAAATCAATAATGTTTAATAAGAGAAATTAATCATGGAATTTAATTTAATTCAAAATAATATCAGTTTTAATTTCAGTAAATATATTTTTTTAATTTTAAACAGATTATTCGAAATTATAGTTATATTTTAATAATTGTTGTAATTTCAATATGCGATTAATCTTGGCTAATTAAAACGAATAATTCGAATTAATTATGCAAAATTTTATTGAAAATCCATTGTAATCATGGCATAGAACCATGATAATATAATTTAAATTAATTATTATAGCTACAATATGATATTTGATGAAATTTTCTGTTGTTTATTCGTCACAAATTTGCAAATTAATGAAAAGTAGAAATCATCATTTCTGGGTCGATTTTGATGGTTTCTTCATACGGCGTTTATTGCATCCAATAAAATGCAATTTATTGCAATTCATGCGACAACACACTCATATCTATGATTCTGATGACTTCCGGAAGCGAAAGATTGCATCCCTCATGGGATCATAAACTTGAACCATTTTGATGTCACTACATCTTTGTTTTCCAACTTTTTTCCTGAATTTTATGCACCAACCAACAAATGGAAATTATCCTTATTTCGGATTTGTTTTTCTCTTCAATCTATTTGTGTCCCTTTTGTTTCAAACTTGGTCACGTGTTTGTTACAATAGCACCATATTGTCTCTGCAACTTTTCAACACGTTTGGAAAAACGAGAATATTGGGGATTCAAGTGAAAATAAACATCAGAAAATTTCCTCTAGGAAATTTGTTTTACTTAGATGCTTTTGCATGTGGGAAACAGCTTGACGATTCCGTGATGCTTCAGCTGGTGCCAACCCACGAACCAACTAATGACCTATTAGCCGAAAATGGTTATAAAAACCACTGACTGTTCAAAAGCAACGAAGAGCATCGGGCGAAAACCAGGGAGGGACTCCCAAACAGTTTTCCGTGTTGTTGCTCTCACTAATACTTTCCTCACATTCCCCAAACCACCGGAAGTACCAGAGGTTGAAACTTTTTCGACATGCAACTTGTCGAATTTCCATGTCCTCTTCACGCAGGATTTAATTGCGGATTTGTTTGCCCGGGCGAAACGAATTAACACTACTTTTCCAAAAACCCGGATGTCGATGTGGGATCATTCGAAGGTTGGATGGGAAATTGCAACCGGAAGTTGCTCGTTATCAGGATCACTCCCGTGACTCCTTCAACATTTTCCATCGTTACTGGAATTTGTATCAATCCTGTAGACTCCCCGGAAAAAAAACTTCAATTTTGGGTCGATGTAACGTAACGAACGCAAACTGCAAACTTGTGCATTAGCACGTTTTTATCCCGGTTCCACTCCTGCCAATGCTTCATCGAATTGCGAACCGGAAGCGGAATGAATTTCCACAATGAAAAACAATATTGATGAGCAAAATTAAATTAGATTCAAGTTTTATCTCGCTCGGACTTTTAATGCGCGCGGAAATTAACTTAAATTGGAAAAGTTCGACGTGTTCATGCAATTTGAACGCTAAGTTGTTTAAATGCTAACAGAGTTGAAGAAAGAGAGGGGGAATTCACTAACTAATTGTTTCCAACAACAACAACAGCAACAACAACACGAAGAAACAGTGGCGGATTTCCGCACAGGCGCAGGAAACGCGCGCCTGGGGCCCCCAACCCAAAGGGGCCCCCAAATCCAGAAATCTTTCCCCGTATAACACCAAATGATGGACTTGGGGGCCCCAAATGGGCTCTAAAATTTTTTTGCGCCTCGGGCCCCGCGCCACCTAATTCCGCCACTGCGAAGAAATATCTTCATTGTTTGTAAAAATTTTGTTGTATTGTATGTTTACAGTTACAAAATTCATCCGAATTGGAATCGCCGACAAGAATGATAATCCACCGTACTTCGATAAGGCTCTTTACGAGGCGGAAGTCGACGAGAATGAAGATATTCAACACACCGTCCTCACTGTCACCGCCAAAGATCACGATGAATGTGAGTACCTTTTTGTATTGTCTTTTTTAGCCCTATTTTTTAAATTATTCCCCACAAAAAACGTGGAAATTTTTGGCGGAAATATTCGAGTTTTGGCTTGGTATCATAGGATACAAGAAGATACATGACAGGTTACAAGAAGCTGAAGGACTGACCAAAATTTACTGAGAAGATTTCGAAAAAATTTAAAAATATGTTTGATAAAATTAAATTTGCACATTTTTCTCTGCATCTGCAAAAGGTACAAAACGCTATGAAAATGATTGATCTACAATTATCATTGATTAGGTTTTCATTAAAACAACCCCCGAAAAACAACTCAACACTCTTTTTCCGGAAATTCTGGGAAAAACGTGGGAAAATCACTTTTCCATAAAATTGACTTCTTAAACGATTCTTGCGAATGTCAGCACATCGTTTGCTTTCTCTCCTGCTTAGCAGGAAGTAGTCCCTCGCTCTTTATCCGCATTATTCGCCATACACGGAAATAAAGCTCCCGGAAGTCCTTTGGTTTACGCGTTGGCTACAAATCGAATATGGACTTCGATTCTTCTCAACGATATACGAATTATTAGACTTCATCCTGCGCACCCACACAATAAAAGGGATCCATGAAGAACAGCTCCCATTGATACACAATTTATGATCGGGCTGAAACACGGGTGCTCTAAATCAATACTCTAATAATTTGCCTGAAGGTTGGATCCTTCAGGAGCAGCGGGATGTAAGAGATATATCGGAAATGAATGTCCAGTTGTGGGTCGTAATTTCAATTTGAAAACCCTATCTGATATCCGCCCCATGGCCCCATTCTGGGGGCAATTTTATTTTACACAACCCTAGAGGAAATAATTTGAAACCTCCTTTGGAGGATCTTGTGTGAAAAATTGCCCATGTTGGACATTGTGCAAACCTTTGCAATTGATCCCTCTGTCTTCTTTTTTCTGCTTCTGTTTGAACCACCTTCGAAAAAGTAGAATTAGAATGTCCAGAAAAAGAATGTTACAGTGTAACAAGTATACTTCATCAGAGAAAGACATAAAATAGCTCTAGAATGGACGCAAAGTCCAAAAGTCAAAGGTGTCCCTTTCGATCATTGGATAACTTTTATCTTTTGCCTTTTAATACGCCATAATGGAACCATCCACTCAGAAGTAGACGTCCTTGAACACCGCATTTTGGAATCCTCCTGAGTGCGAAGATGAATTACGTACAATCTCAGTTGGAAAGTTCGCCAATTAGCGGCTACAGCGACTGACGAATTCGCATCCCATCTTTGGCCCTTTTTCCGCAAGCTGTTGTTTGATGCCCGCCAAATTGGGGCACCACGCGAATGACACATCAAGTTTATGCTCTTGTTTACTGCACGATTATTGCTTTATTTCCATGCGAAATTCTCTCTCGCGTTCGTAATGCATTCGCACATAAAACGCCTTTATTTACGGCTTGCACGGGTGAAATTTATTGGGTTGCGCAGATTTTGTAAGTTTACATGCGAAAAAGTCGCAGTTCTTAATGGACAGTCAACAATGACTATCTATCAATCCAAAACACATTTTAATTTACCGTATTTTGTCTAAAAGTTATCCTGATTTTTTCATTGTTGTTAGGTGGATAACAGAAAGTTTGGTAACAAAATTTTGAAATCAAAGAATCGTATAGTTAACTAGTTAAATCACCCTGGAAATAATCATCTAAAAAAATCTGAAATATCTTGCAAAATTTGTAGTCTTCAACTCAGAAATTCTTCATATGATGACCTCGACCTTGGAAAACTTGTCAACTTTTCCATCCAAAGAATGGTCGAGTTTCCCCATGCGAAAGTAATCTCATAAATTCCCGGTGGAAGCTTAATGCCTCGTTGGGCGAATTAATAAACAACCCACCAAATAAATTCTCTGGTGTTGCCTTCCTTCCAGAAGGTAGCAGCGGAATTAATACGTCCCTTTGGAAGATAAACGCGACGATTTGAAACGATTCCATTGATCTTACTCAGCCCCACAAATTCCAGGCATATTCCAATCGCGAAATTGACGTGAACGTTTATTAATCTGCCAGCCAGCTAATTCTATTTGACTGACGAGCGCTTAGCGCAAAGTCCACCGATCGAACAGGGATAGCTCCTGTTCTTCCCGCAGGTTTCCTGACCGAATAAGGAAATGTTCGAGTTTCAACAACGCGTTCAACCTTCCAAGAAATCCCTCCCTGAGACTTAAACTATAAGCCTATGATATTAATGATGTCAATGTGACTTAAGCGAATTCGAACATTGTTATTGAAAGTTTTGAGAACATATTCAAAAAGTTTATTCAAACAACTTTGAAAGTACATTTCAAAAATGTTTTGAGAGTCAGTTCAAATAATTTTACAAATACATATCTAAAATTTATTTAAAAACTGTTTAAGAATACAAATTTAACATATTTACATAATATTGCACGAAATTTGGCAATCTCGAATGAATGAACTCCGTCGAAACGCGAAATAAACTTTGCATTCGTTCTGTAAAAAATAATGAGTTCGTTACAGCTCCTATTTCGTGAAGGTTGCAATTCTGAACGTTGTATTCCACAAGTTTTCCCTGGGGCTGTCATCCCATTCAACCCATCACCCCCGTACGCCTTCAAAACTGTTTTGTCGGGAACGATGGCAGTTTAATTGCTCGGAAAGTCGGGAAACTCATCGCGCGCATTCCAGAGTATTGTCTTTTGTCCTTCGTGAATTTCGCAAAATTCCGCCCATTTCGTTAATTATTTTTATCAATGAAGCCAAGTCGTATAAAGAACCTTTTCTCTAACTGGTCCTCTCCAAAAACGTTAGAATTATTTGCGCTCTACATGCACGTTTGTGAAATCTGTACCTGCGCTCTGAAAAATTCGAAATTCTACAACCGGTAGACACCGCGCGCAGGAAAAGCAATTACCCAGACGAAGAAAATATGGGTGATTGTGCACGTATTTCCTGCTTTTCATGGAATTCGAGCAATTTCAGGTATTTTAACCGTTTTGTATTGTGCTGCGCTTCAGCCACGATTTCGTCATTGAAAGTCTGCATGAGTTGCTCATCGGCGAAGATGTTGTTAACACGTTTGGCATTCCGATTCTCCCCTCAACTAAACGTAATTTATTGTCTGAGTTTTGTTGTGTGATTTTTTTCGACTCGGCTTTGTACGAATGCGATTAGTGCGCTGAGTACATGACCAAAATTACAACGTGCGTGGTTGTCTGCTGCCAGTTTCCTGGATGATTTCACATCCTTACATGGGACGTGCCAGCGGCTGCATTTTTACATTCACCGTTTGTCGTGGAAATTTTTGCAGATCAATATATGTGGGAGTAATTGGCGTGCAGTTTGCTCACGCAGAAGCCGGCAAATACTGCCGCTTGTCTATTAAGTACGCCATTCCACATATTTCCATAAGTTGCGCCTCGATATCCCATTCGATTCATTTGCATTGAAGACGCATTGAAGAAGCATCACAAAATATGACCAACAATATTACAAGATGCTATAATTCCAAATCTGTGGTTTCTGCGTTTGAAACCACCAAAAGCCAGTTGAACCTAAAAACAACAATTATTAGTAATGGCNTTTGTGCGTTTCCCATATATGAACAAATTAGTTGCGCATTGTTGAGGTTTGGCCGATGTGTGGATACATTAAGTTATGATTTCCCATATGGCCGTAATACAAATTTAATTTCGAACCGCTTTTAACAGTGGAATCATTTAGAATTTCGACAGTGTCTTTTAGAACAATAATTTACATGGCTTTGAAAGGGTACTTAATTGGCTATAAACATTGCAGTTTCTTTACAATTTCAAAGTCTACTTAGAAACTAAGTTACAATTCATTTGAAAAGTCTATAAACACTAAAAATATAATTCAAAAGTTACAATTTTCTGTCATTTCTGTAAAATTTATCTTGCCAACTTGGACATTATTAGAAAGAATATTCCATTTTCATGGAATAAGTAATTCCAATTAGATGTTTCTTCCTATTTGATTTAACATTTGCACTAATTATTTTGTGTGATACAAAAGCACATTTAGTTAAACACATGACCTGAGTACAATGCAGTACATCACAAAATATGACCAACAATATTACAAGATGCTATAATTCCGAATCTATGGTTTCTGCGCTTGAAACCACCAAAAGCCAGTTGAACCTAAAAACAACAATTATTAGTAATGGCCAAAACAAAAAGCAAAGGCAAAGAAGCTTTGTACATAATACCCACGTGTTTAGCAGACCTTCAGCTCACGCTAGAGACGTTGTCGTGCAAACAACAAACGAGCAAGTCGCCTTGGAAGTCTTTGGTCTGGTCCAGTTTGCAAACGTGCTGGGGCAATTAACAGC
>JARJDZ010011060.1:0-51520 GCA_030264555.1 Aleochara sp. GC000083
CAACCGATAATTAATCTCTAATCACGAAATCACTGATCAAGTAAGCATATGAAAGTTTTGTGCAACGCAATCTCTTATTAATCTATTATTAGAATTAATCACTGATTGATTAATCATCCATTGATTCGAGCTTTGTGCAACCGGGCATTAGAGTTTAAAATAGGGTCAAAAATTATAATTCAAATTAGGTTTGTCTAACACTATTTCGAGGCGGAATTATTCAAACACAATTTTAATGATTCGCTAACATAAATAAATGTTGATGATAAATATACGGATTTCGGCAGATAGTAACCCTGACATGAAATGAACACAGGGAGCGAGACCTGTTAGTTATGTGGGGTGGTTTTCTGTTCCACCCCATCACCGCACTTATGGCTAGCTTTTCCAGGATCCACTATCGTCATCCTGTGGCAAATGTATGCTGCGGCCCACGATGGACATGGTGAGCATGGGCTCGGGTGCGCACCAATTTAACAAATTGCTCTGCCACGGCAGGCCACAACGTGCGCTCTCTGCCGTTCCTTGCCACGCATTCATTAATCACCTCAACGTTTTATCCTGTATTGTCTTTGCGGTGATGGTACATCGGGTTTCAAATAGTTTCCCATCCAATTTCGCTGACCTCAAGCGTCGAAAAGTCCCAATTCGGTTTTAAAACGAACGTGGCATGCATCTCATTTAAAGTCATTACCAAAATTACCCACCCACACCCACACACATAAACACTCTCACACGTGATCGATGAAGCGAGATAAGAGGATTGAATCAAAGTAATTACATAAATCTATCAGACTGAACGCAGAGTCGAAGTCTAATTAATTATATTTCAAGTGTTGACGAGCGTTTTCAATTTTTCACTTTGTGATTTTTCATCGCTTGTTAATTAATTAAATTTCTAAATCCCGCGCTCGTTAGCCGCTGCTTCACCCGGCTGGACGATGGCCCGTGCGCAAAATTACAAAATAATGAATGAAACTCGAGCGCCACACGGCGAAGATTCGAACTTAAAAGGTACTTGTTGAGCTCTTGAGACTCCTTTTTTCTCCCGCCGCTTTTTCCGGTACGAGCACCGCCGCTGAAAATCGTTGCAGCATCGTGAGCTGCTTTTTTTAATTAGGCAATGATAATTAAAATGAGCAATAAAGTGGCTTTAATTAATTAGCAATTGGCCGAGTGCAACGAAGTTCCTCGAAGACTTGCGAGTTTCGCTGGAAGATTTATGCAAGTTGCGTGTCAAGCCGGCCTTTGCGCGACTAATGCAAGAAGGACCTTAATTCCGTCAGCGTTGCGATGGCGAAAACTTCCGGTTTGAAATTGAATCATTATGGTGGTACTCACATTGGCATTCATCAGAATATGCAACCAAAATACATGGAGAAGTTTACCCATGGAGAAGATTTACCTATTGAAAACCGTTAAATAGTCCTTAAGGGACGAAGTGCCGAAGAAAAGTTTTAAGGTATCTCAGTAGGTTTCTAGATTTATAACAAAAAGAAAGAGAATTTCATTATAATATTAGAAAACTTATTTACAATCGATTGAAGCAATTAAAAAAATTAATAAAATAGTGAAAAAAAAGATAATAAAAAAATTTAAAAAAATATAGGCGACAAGTTTTGAACGCGGAACTTTGGGACGAGAAGCAGCGTCTTCTAGGCTATCACTAAGCTGATATGAAGAGGAGACTAGGTCACACTTCAATTTAAAATTCAAGCAAAGGATTCTAAGGAAATTAATTAATTTACTGGTATTGTAAAGAAAAATATACATAACATATTGTGTATTAACTTAATACTTGTTGTATCCAATATATCAAGTTTTCTAGAAACCCATGTAAAAAATATTTCTTTGGGGAAGCAACAGGATTAATAGTACGTGGCAAAAGAGAAGAATTTCTACTCTTTTATAATGTGACAGCTAACAAACAATCTCGGCTCTTTCGTGATGCGTGAATTTCTACCATGCCCTAACGTCTGACTAGTTCCCGGGTATAGTTTTCCCGTCCTGTTTCACTCGGCATTTCCAACTAGGATGAGTGCTTAAACGCATACCACAAATATGCGGCGAAACGAAGGAATAAACGCCATATACGAGAATCCCGACGAGTCCAGTTGAGTAACAAGAGACACAAGCAAGGGGAGATGAAAGTCGAAACTTCGTAATGCTGCCTCCACGTCGTCCGACGACCACTTCATGGGCGGCATGCTCTTATTTTCGCAATGGCATGACGCGTCGGTTCTTTCGCTCTTCGGACCGTGATTGCCATGCTCGGAGGCGGACAGCTTAATAAATCATTTCTTGACGGCCGCCACCGCCACCACCACGAGCAACCCTCTTTCTGCCACCGGTCACTCACTCGGACGTCCGTCCGCTTTTTGTTCGTCTCCTCATTGAGTGCCACGATGGCAAATGAGCCGCATGATGCGTCGCACGAGAAAAAATCTCGCTTGGCAAATTATTTTAGCTACATTAAGTCCTCGCTCATTAACTATCTGCTTGAGTCATGGAAAATCTCAAAACAATATGCGTATCAAATCTGAAAAATATTCACTGAAATCCGTTTATAATTGGTATTAAACATCGAATGGAATGATGAAAAATGCAAAATAATTAACAATGAACGCGGTTGATTATTAAATTTTGATTTAAAACCTGCTCGCCTGAAATTAGAAATGAAATGCTACACGAAACCCAGCGAAATTATCAACGTCGTATTTATCAAATGATGATAGCAGCAATATCAGCTCAGGTTAATTAATATTGCCAACATATACGAATGGCGGATTTGTTCGCTCGCGTTTCACTTCGAATACATTTCGCTTTATCGGTCGTCGATATCGAATAAAATAAAACGCTATTCGTTCATTCGCCCGCAATTTTCCGCGAACTTCCCCATCCACCGTTCGCGAACCCGTTTTTGTGCGCACAAAAAGGGTGATATGCCCGATGATATTGGTAGCGGCTTAATGGTCTGTAGCGCGATACACCGACATCATATAAATAATAAAGTTTAATAGACGATTGAAATTCATAATAGGTATAAATTTTAGATTTATACGCGTTGATAAAATGCGCGACCAGCCGTGCGATTCAGCGCTAACTGGCCTCGTAAAAAATTTCATGAACATTAATCACATACACGTTTCGAATTCAGCCTAGAAAAGAGTTCCAACTACAAATTGTGTTGATTTTATTTTTTATTTCAATTAATTTGTTCATTTTATATTCAAAATGTAATCAGAGGTTCTTGGTTCAAACCCGGAATCTCATTTTTTTACTTATTTTTTTATATTATTTCATAATATTTTTTGTTTGATAATAAGATATTTTGTGAAGTTTTGTGGAAAACCACATTACGACCACAATTGTGTCACGCAATCTGTGGACAAGATGCGCATCATCGATGCGAGCCAGTTGCAAACCCTACCGGCAGTGGGATGCAACGAAGCACGCAAACCAAAGTAATTGCTCGCAAGTTATCGCAGATCCATTTGCATTGAGGGTGAAAACCATGCAATCAAACCGGAGTGTACTACAAATTTTCATTCATTGTTGCTTCCACATGCAGCCCCACATGATGCTTCATTCAGTATGGGAATGCTGTCAATGCTGCTGCTGCCCCATTGCGCCATCCTGATACTAGGACCAGCTACCATCCCCGTATTGAAATCGCGATATTGTATATTCACTCATAATGATGAATGCTCTGATGCATTTGGCGACCTACTACTACCAACACCATTGCATGGGTTTGTGTTCAGCGCGTTCAGAGCAAACTTGGCCCATTGTCTAGTTTCGTGTTTGATTGCCCACGTGCTGGTGGCATCGGAAACTGAACATCAAAATTTGTTTGTGTTTGATCAAAATCTATGTAGGACAGTCATTCAAGCGATTAGACATGATTTCAATGTCCTAATCAAGGTAGTGTAGCTGTGAAGAGAAGGGCTGTCAAATTTGTTCATGTTACCTAGGACAGTGGTCTAGAAAAGTTAATGGGTGTCTACTGAGGAATTCGTGTTCCGAGGGTTCTAGGCAGAACCTAGGACATCTGCCCTAATGAGGAACCAGTAATCTACAATGAAGAGCTTGCTAAGGTTGTTTGTTTTGAAATATTTACAATTTTCAAACAGCCCCGAGTAATTAATTAATTTGTTGGACTAAACTCATTTGGAGTTATTCCAAAGTAACCCCCCAACTAGGACATTAGAAGACTGGAACTTTGGTGTTAGGTTAAAGATCACATCGTTAAGTTTCGGTATCAGCTCCTAGATAGATATCTTCCTAAGGTACACGCACAAAACAAGAGTAACAAAACTTTCGCCAGCACGCATCTACCCAAAGTACCTTACCTCAACATGGAGTGAACTAATTTATTTCTAATTTAAGCGCACCACATCCACCCACACATAAACTATTCCCACGCATATGTAAAGGTACACGTTATGGGTCCAGCCAATGTGTCAAGAACGCACTTAGAAAATTACCAATTTCACCTCCTCAGCTATGTAAATGACTCTGAAATATGCAGATGCGAGCATCCCGACCTCGGTAAAAAACCACACGTGTTTCTAGCCAAAGATATCTCTAGCAATTATCTCCCTGGCCGAAAGTCCGTGTAAAAGAAACCGTCGCGTGTATAACAAACGATGATGGCCCTTCAAGGCATCGGTTTCTTTTTTCTCTATGTGCCTCAATGTCTTTGAGCATCAGCTGTTACGTCAACGCTGTGGTGAAGCCCATCTAGAGCAGCTACCTACTGAACTGCAGTTGAGAGTTTAGCTCCCTCGAGATCTCCGCCTTTCGTCCTCAGCCATTACCTATCTATATATGAAGTTAAGTCGCTGTTAATAAAACGCCTTTTCTTTTTGTGTGTTGCTGTAGGTCGTGCATATGGCCCACGCTCTACGCCGGATCTCGTACGCTACCTGTGATCCTGGACAGCATCTCTTCAGCTTTCTGGCGCGCGAACCAAGGGGCCACTTCTCGCAACAATACTGCCATTCGTTTCAGACCTCCACCGCACAGCAGGCAAGTAATTAACATTTTTTTCTTTCTTTCCAATCTTCAACGCGCTTGAATCTTCAGTGCCATCTTCGGACGTATTCACAGCCTAGAACAGGTGGTTGTTTTAATGCGCCGCATATTTCGAGAGGAAATCAAACCCGGTTGTGTTATCGTAGATCAGTGTTGTCGACCACAAGAATCCCATAAAGATACCGATCACGGACGGCATAGTCCATGTCTTCGAATTTATACTTTGAATTGTCTGATTTGTCCGTTGGTTGAAGAGCGCGGGTAGATACGAATCGAAAAATCTGGTAGCGACATCAAGTGATTTACTTCCCACAAATTATAGAGCACTAACCCGAACGCGATCTGATAGACCTGCCGAGTGTTTCGGGCTGCCGTGTGTAAAACTGAAGTGAAATGAAATTGCCTTCATCACCGAGGACCAATGGCTGCTGCAACTTCTCAACGGTGGATAATTTATTACGTGGACTCACCATAACCAGGTGCATCTTCTCAGGGTTTGTATCATTTTTCTTTCGAAATATACCTATTTTAATCCCATTTGTTCGTGTTTATTGTTTAATGTGTTCGTGTTAAGTGTGTTAAGTTTGTGTTAAGTGATAAACCCAGTTTTGGGACTCGACAGATCAACTTTCATTATATTTGTTGAAACATATCTACTATAGCTACAATCTGTAGATATCCTAGATGTTGACATCTCCTGAAGAACTCATAATAAAAAGTCGACTGCGACAGGAAACCTAGTATGTAATCGAAATACGACACGCTGGATTTTTTGTGCCATCATCTTCTTCGCCTTCTCTTCGTTTTCTTAGGTTTTGGAGCAAAACAAGTCATTAAATTGCAGGCAAAGGTTGAAATCCAGAAGTGCATCCTTTCGGAAATATGAATCAATAAAAACAGCACCCTCATCATCATCATCATCATGTTCTACCACCGGTGGGAAACTAATGATAATCATTTAATTTACGTTTTTTGTGTACATGGTGTGTTTTTGGACATGTTGGAAGAAAAGTGAAAAGAAATGCATACCCCATCGTTAAGTGACTCTTGAGCATCCATCAGCAATGTGTTGTCCCCGGGTCGAATAACACAGTGTCGAATTCTCGAAATCTCGCTCGACTGGCACGGCATAACATTTTGGCCATTGTGGTACAACGTACAACGGATTCGACAAGGGGGTTGGGTCGGTTGGTCCTCAGCAGTGCAACAGCAGCTGCCGACCGCAACATGCCGAGAGCAGCGTGTGTGGACCTCGCCAGAGCGCGCGCAACCTCAATACCATGTAATTTAGTTGGCAACCACGAACGACGAATTAATTATGCCCTTTTGAGTCCTCAACCACCACTGATTCGGTTGGGGAGTCGAAAGACCAGAACGCCCATTTTGTTCTTTCTTTGAGTTTGTCCACTCCATTGACGTCAACTATTAGGTAATCTGAAAGAGGTTCGAACTAAAGCCCTTTCGATTACAGCATCAAGTACTACTTTTGTGGTTCCAGACATGAAATCGAAGCACATCGAATTTTCTGGTGCACAAGCTCATAGTTCTTCAATTTACAGGAAGATGCCGGGTTAAATGATGCCCTGGGCGGGCTTAATTAAATTTAATAATCGTGATACGAGTGGATGCTTCCCAGCTAAACATCTGCATTTATGGGGGGAATATTCCAGCTCCAAAATGAGGAATGGGAAGAGGCGGAGCATCAGGCGACACGAGATTTAATTCAATAGCGCCCATTAATATACATCTGGTGTTGTATATCATAGGAAGCTTTGCGCTTCGTGTCTGGGATAAAGTGACTTTAATGGCTTTTTAAAACAAGGCAGAACCAGGCACAAAACTGCAGTCTGCTTGAGATTCTTCGGGGCGCTCCAAGAAGGCTAATAATTAGAAAACTCCAATCGCAGCCTTGATAGTCTGCACTATACATCACAGATAGGTAGATGGATCAGACCCATTAAGTATTATGGCCCTATGAATTTATGCATGAGTCCACTTAATGATTTTTCGCATAAAATTACAAATTAAATGGCTTCAAGCACTCTAGACCAAGACATTGCGGGGAAAAGCAGAAAAACCTAGATGAAAAATCCTGGTTCATTTGATGAGGTCTTGCGTCATCTTCAAGAGATGTGAGTGCTAACTTGAGGTCGGGTAGTAATTATCCAAATGATTCACACATTAAGGTAAAAACTCGTGCCCCAAGCACGGAGACAACAACCAGTTGCTCGAGTGGCTTTTTTCCTCGGAGATAATTGCAACGAAATTTCATCCAGACAAATTGTCTTCTTATAATCACCAGGTATTTTAGTACAGCTTTCTACGGGATGCCATATAATTAGACCTCGTTTACCGCAAGATATTTCATTGTGGCAATTTGTCAACGCTCCTCCTCGTGAAAAAAATTGTTTGGAATTTCGTGCAGAGAACGTCACCAGTGTCGTTTTAATAAGGTGGTTCCTTCAACACGCAAGAGCAATCAAACCCTCTCCAGGAGAAAAAAGCTGGAAAATGAAAGAAGGCAACGTCACACAATGAAGACATCCATGGACGCTCATGTTCTTCGGGGTGTTTGCACATTAAAGGCATTCCTCATTCGCATCCTCATTCACCATGGAGATTGAAGTCTTCAATACTTTCCACTCGTCGTTTTTCATTGGGCTTCCCCATGCACGGCACATTTCTTCGCTCCTTTGTACGATGGCCTCTTGGTGATGCTGGGGAAGCAGCGCATTGTCTCCCTTAGGGTTTGGCGTGTGGCATTGATCTTCCGGCTCGTGGATGCGCTTTGTCCTCCACGACGCGCTGATAAGGATATGCGATGGTGAGAAAACGAAAGTGACAATGCGTTTTATTGGTAGTTGGAGACGTGCAAATACGCATATGAATGGTGAAATTAATTAAAAACGCCATGGAACGCGTTCACGCACCCTGGAGGCTTGTGTATGAATGCCCTACATGTTTTGACATGTCAGGATTACTTAAATAGCAACCAGTTGCTGTGGTAGTTCAATGGAACGCACGCGTTTCGAACGGGGGCACGCAGGTAAAAGGTAATTTATTATAACGAGTTGGAGAAATACCTGTAATTATGCGAAGTGCGCTCAAACGGCGCTCGTTTACGCGTGCTAATTGTTGTTTATTAAAGTCATAATCAGCGCAGCCTTCTACATTGATTCCAATTTGCAATTTGCAATTTGCTCCAGCAACAGCTCACCACTCATTCGCAGGTGAACAACGAGTGAAAGTTGCTCGTTACAAGCATAATACGAGTGGAACCGAATTTAAGATCAGTTGGATGAAATTTTATTGAAGTGTTAGGTTGTAGCTCATATTTCGGTGTCTCCGCTGAAAATGAACATTGCTTTGTGATTCTAACAAGCCATTCCTTCAATGTGCTAAGTAATTTTGCAATCGGATATTACGGATTTCCGAATGTCCCTTGTGAGGTAAAAACTGAAGTTTTACCAAATCAAAATTTTTTGGTGGCCATTAATTCACAAAAGGTGTAAAAATACATCTATGTGTCCCATTTCACTAGTAGATCAACAACGAGTGAATATAGCTCGTTACAAGCATCATACGAATGGAACTGGCAAGATGTGTGAGTTTAAGATCAGTTGGGTGAAATTTTATTGAAGTGTTAAGTTATAGTTCATATTTCGGCGTCTCCGCAGAAAATGAAAATTGCTTTGTGATTCTAATTCAATGTGCCAAGTAGGTTTGCAATCAGATATTACGGGTTGCCGAATGTCACTAGTGAGGTAAAAACTGAAGTTTTACCAAATCAAAGTTTTTTGGTGGCCATTAATTCACAAAAGGTGTACAAATAAATCTATGTGTCCCATTTCAACAGTAGATCAACAACGAGTGAAATATTGCTCGTTACAAGCATCATACGAATGGAACTGACAAGATGTGTGAGTTTAAGATCAGTTGGGTGAAATTTTATTGAAGTGTTAAATTGTAGTTCATATTTCAGCGTCTCCGCAGAAAAGGAAAATTGCTTTATGATTCTAACAACCCATTCCTTCAATGTGCCAAGTAGTTTTGCAATCGGATATTACGGGTTAACTAATGTCCCTTGTGAGGTAAAAAGTGAACCTTGATCAAATCAAAATTTTTTAGTGTTTAGTGATTCATAAAAGGTGTACAAATACATCTATGTGTCCCATTTGACTAGCAGATCAACAACGAGTGAATATAGCTCGTTACCAGCTCGCACCTTACGAGTACCTATAACGTAGCCGAAACTTCATATTGAATGAGACAGAATTCCCTTTATTGTCGACATTTCAATATGAAAATAGAAATATCTCTGTGAGTGCATTCCCATTTCCCGGGGCAGCCATTGGAGAAGAGATTTGTCAATGCATCCAAAGCCAGGTTACGGGAAGCTGGATGCATCGGAGCTTACGAGAAAGTTGTTGAGGCTTATACCTCGTCATTGTTAAGTTTTGTTGCTCCTTGGCGTCTGGGTTCAAGCCATTGTCGCACAACACATCGACCACAAGCAAACAACCCAACAAGAAGCTGAAGAACTTCCCGGAGCGAGCCCGACAAGGCTGCACTCGAAGAAATGAGGCCCACTCTTCCGGGGACACTCGTTAGATGAATCGGTGAGGTAGCATCAAGTGATGCAAGCGCATAGCAACAATTCAATTTTATTTTAATTGCATCGTTACAAACTCAACTCGAGCTTGCATTCGCTTCATGTCATCCACCATTCACGAACCTGGACTTTGCTCGTCATTTCTCTTTTTCGTATTTTGGGAATGCACGCGCTGGTCCTCGTTGTCTTCGTTAGTCATGGATGTCAAATTAACGCTCTTTCCCTTGCAGAAAACGTCCAAAAAAATTGCATTCCATTCTCCAATAAAACCATCAAACAGCACTAAAACATTGAAATATTGAAAGATGGGAGATATCTTCTGGGATTTAAATGTGTTTCTAAGTAGGATCATTAACGTGACGTTTACAAGCAATTAAATAATATTGATTAGCGCTGTTTTGAGTGTTTTGAGCGGATGTTGCCCGCTTCATAAATTTCCCCTGTAATTTCTTGCAGTCATTTACATTTTTCGCCCATGTCCTCCAGAACAACTCTCACAGATATTTTTAGTTTTACTCCGGTCTAATGTAAGTTTCGTTAAATTTAGCCAGCATGCCGTCATTATAATTTAAGTGTCACGGTTTTATGGCCGCATTTCCGCTTGGAACTAATACCGATTGGTCCTTAATGGTCTCACCATCATCATTCGAAGGAGCATTTGCAGATTGGCTACCGCAAAAAAATCGCTCCTCCATGTGATGCGGAACGTTATCGAAGCATTACGCAAATTTCGGGACCGGGGAGTTATATGACGTTTTAAATTTCGCACAAGCTGCTTCGCACTGGATCGAGAAACCGAAGTCTGAGAGTTTTACGGCGTTTTAAATTCGTCGTTTCCAAATGAATTATAGCCTCCGATTGTCATAACATTTTTATTCGGGCGCTTCCACCCTTTTTATACAGAGGCCACGCTCATCATCCGAACCACGCAGGAGCTCGAAGGATGGGAGCAGAATCCAATATTTTCCATTTTTACGGTGGCGTCTCAAGTGATGCTGCCGGGCCCGTAATATTGTTCTTGACGATGCGAGCTCGCATGATCTTCAGCGGTAAATCATGCACAATCTCGAATCGTGTGCACCTCCGATGATTTGGCGAACGCAATAATTCACTTTATTGCATAATATTCAATGGCGGGCGCATCATCAAGTTTCGCGTGCACACGACGTCTGGGAATGTATCACTTTAATTGCACGCTTTACGCTGAAGATCGACGAGGAGGGCGGCATCGGATCTGCATGTGCGGCTAAGTCGTGACGTTCCCAAAGAAACACGGATTCGGAGATAATCCCAGGCGTGCGGATATGTGAGAAATGCAACTCGTCATCAGACATTTTTCCCCGTGCGGCGAACGTTTTCCGGTTTTCCCGGAGTACGCGCCAGCAGCGTGTGAGTAAAATAAAATATTCAGCAGTCTCGCCTCTCCATTAAAACGACTTAACTTTATCTGGGCTTTTCCTCTTCTTCGCACATATAGAAGAACTTTGGGGTTCGGATCGGTTTATGTGGAAAACCATTTTCGAGCATCGCTTTTTCACTCCGGCAAAGAAACGTTAACGCAAATGACGACGTTGTTAGAAACACTCCAAGTCACTTATGCCCCTTTAGAACGCTGCCAACACTTCACCTTCAGCACATTCGCCGAACGCAGACGAAGACATCGGAATTTAATCGATAGCAATAAAATAATGCATGGCAGATGCTCATCGGCTTCGAAATGAACATCGCACGGATTACAGATGTTCCATGATTCCGTCAAGTATAAAATTTGAAATACTCCGGGACTCTTGAATGCGTCGCACTCGATGGCGCCGAATTCCTGCATTATTTAGTCATGCGTCTGGAACCGGCAACGACAGATTGCTGCTACGAATGGCAGAAATTGCGACGCATTCTTTCATGCTCAATATGCATCTGGAACACATTCACATGCGAGAAGTCAGCGTCATTGCTCTTGCAAATCGATCAGCAAAGTTGCCGTTACATTTCGAACATCTTCAGCACCCAGCATTCCATAGCTAACTTGCTCGTTGCCATTACCAACTCTTCGAATTTGTTTATTTCCCAGGAAATACGGTAGCGACTAATTAATCCCAGCACATAAACTCGTATCTCAAAAGAAAAGATACGAGTGAAGCAATCCTCGGATCTTCGAAGACGAGATGATAAATGTAAATGGTAAACGAATCAAGAGCATCACGAGTAAAACGAGCAGGTCGCTTTAATCATACCAGAGGTTGGCCATTATATAGTAGCACCAGCCTTGAACGTCGACTCCGAGGATTTTTTCTTCGCCGCATTCTTCAGATAATAACTCAATTAAATTTATTCAATCTATAAATAACCGAATTCCTGCAAGTTCAAGTGTAATTCTGACCTCGCTGAAACAATCCCACTCGTATCGAGCTGTCCAAGTGGGAAAAAGCCAGAAAGGGTTGTTACCCTTCAAGAGGGTTTCCAAATGGAATCGAGGCGTTAAACAGTTTTTTAACTCGTGTTACTCGACAGCTCGAGTGTCTTGCTCTTGCAAGGGGTTACAACACGCTCCCCATTTATTGGCGCCAGCCTTCGAGGGAGCCGATGAAATCAGCAATGTTTCGGATTGGAAACAGTTCGCAGAGCCATTTGCAGCCAGCGGAAAGAGCTTGCGGCGAGTGGGCAAAAAAAGGAAGACGAGGCTCGTAGCATTGTGTGACCAAAACGTACACGTAAACGTCTGAAAGCCAAATCGAGATTTACTTACATGTTGTTTGCACTTACGGGAAAACCACGAGAGCAACGCCTTTGGCTCCGCCAACGCCGGAAACCGCCCGCGTGTCTCGCCCTCCCCGGAGCATGTAAAAGAGATTTATAGACACCAGAATGATTTCCATTATTGCTGTTTGCTTATACATTACGCCCAGCCTGGGCCGGAACACTGCACTCTAAATTTTCTTGCTGCCCCCCAGGAACCTTCAAAAGCTTTGCTCCCAAAGTAGGGCGTATACGCTAGCATCCAAGTATTCCTCAACAAGAAAAAACTGTACATAGTATCTTCCGCGCCAATAGACGGCGATTTTAATATTGCGCGCTATCCAAGAACAATGCCTCGGTCGCTGCATGTAATCCATTATTGCTTCCAGATAGTAGAACCATGTCCCTAGCAAGCTTCCCTTATCCGCCCATGTTTGTTGGATGCTGTAGATTGCTTGTTCTTCGGGCATTTCTCCCATCCCACTAGTCATCCCCCCATTTTGCACTGTGCAACAATTCCACGACATTGACGACAACGACGTGCAAGGGCTCCGCAAGATGATGAGTGGGATGTGGAAGAGGTACAATGTTGCTTCACGGTTATTAGAGCAATATCTTCGTCGCAATTATTGTATGGTCGACATCATTTAATATGATTGCGGTGCGCATTTAAGGCCTCCGCTGCCGACGTAGCTTCGACATCGTTGGAGTATGTGGTCACACAACAAGCCACCATGCAAGGCGCCCTGCCTTCGTAGACAGGAAGCGTTGGAAGTCATCCCCGTAGTGTGACTGAGATGGAGGAACGCGTGTGCAGGCACATCGCATCACAAGACACAAAGGCAATCATGCTAGCCGCCAAGGGCTTCCTAATCTTATTAATATTACCTACCAACTTACCCATCCCCGACGGTGTGTGTGCAGCACAATGCAACCCAATAGCCCCTGATGTTATATAATGTGATTACTTAAACAAATATTATCTTGCAAACAGATTTCATTAGCCTTTAATGGATTACGATGCAATTGCGGCCCGTTCTACCTTTGGTAATTGGTAATTTAGTCATCAAGTACATGAATTACAAAAGGGTTCACTACAATTCATTAGGTCTTAAAATTCTTGAATTCGATGAAAATTTTATCCCTAGGGGCAAAGTTGTCAAGAAGGTCTTCTAAAACTAAGGAGGCGGCTGTAGTCCATATTTCGGCATCTCCGCCGAAAATAAGAATTGCTTTCTGATTCCAAGACCCCATTCCTTCAATATGTTGAATAGTTCTGTAATCAGAGTTTACGGTTTGCCAAATTTTCATTATAAGCTAAAAAAGAGGGTACCTCTAAAAAGTCTAGGATAGTGCTGTAAAGTCAAATCTACTCTACTCTTAAATGTCTTCCGCTCATCACTTCAAAAGCATATTGAATTTATAAAAACACTCTCAACTCTAATAAGAGGTATCCCTAGAGCCTCTAGGGTAGAGTAATGTAGTCTAGCGAGACTACTTTTAATCTAGCTCTCAAAGAACTTCAGAGGTTTGAACATGTCAAACCTTAGATTCCTAAAGTACCTAATGTAGGTACCACGTTAGGTTTACTTAAATCAAGAGACTACTGTTTAAAAACGCAGTGGGTAGAAGAATAAACATCTATTGATACCAACCACAATTGTCCTGATGTCCACCCATCACTAAAAATTCGTTACGTTGTAAAATGTTCCCACACCTCGAGGTACCAATTCCACACCATCGAAAATTCTTACCATTTACCAATTTGATATAGATATTCCTTCGACATTAAACTTGAAAAAGAAATTGATTTATAATAATCTGGACCATTGAAACCTATTTAAAACGCATCGAAAACACCATGGAACAGGTGGTAGCTCTCGAAGTATGAATACCATGAACACCCGCACTGAAAAGCACATCTTGCCCAAATACATCAAACAGACATTATTCACTCACGTCAACAATGAAGCAACATTGACATTTACAAGAATGCATGTCGAATGCTATTGAAGCTAGCTGCAAAGAGCCAACTGAATGGAGGACGGACATCAAAGAAGTTTTTGCATCGTCTCCTTCGTTTATTATGGGCAGCTACAGCGCTTGAAAAATGCACGTCTACGACAAAAGGCCATCTCCGGCCGGCTCTATTATGAAATAGTTATTCTATTATTATATAAATGGCACGATGACGGACGCGTTTGCTGTTTGTGCAATGTGCACCGAAGTCGATGCTGGTGACAGCAACATTCCGAAATGGTACACCAGGTCGTATAGGTGGAAGCGAAAGAACAGAATACTTTTGTGCGCGTCGGATGAAGGCGAACCTGACCCACACACATTCTGATGGTAACCGAGGAGGAGAAGTGGAAAACGCGATCCTCGACGTCGCCGTCGACGGCATGGGCTAGCAGTACCATAAGCAGTGTCGCGGCGTGTGGATCGCGCCTTCGACGAGTGAGCTTCAGTTGTGCGAGCGTGCGCGTGTCGTCATCACGGGCAATGTGTGGGAATCGAAAATAGCTTAAGTCAACTCGACGCGCATCAACCGTGCAAGAAGTGATCGAGCAAGGAGGAGAGAGAAGGTGTTCTAAGTGTATCAGTTCTTGGTGATTGCGTACTCATTCCGGTTGTTAGTTCTTTTGTTTCGGCGATTCCTGCTCGCCGTGCTGGAGCTGGCTTGCGGTGGCCGGTGTTATGTTACTGGAGTCGGCGGCGAGGGCAATAGACATGGGAAGACTTAGTAAGACGACCGCAGAGCAGCGAAGACCCAGTTTCCGCGTGCACTACAGGAAGCTCGTCGACGAATTCAGCGCGACGCAATGCGACGTCCTCAAGTTCGTGCCATCGCTACCGGATTACCTCTCGTACTGCTGCCGGCAGTGCGGGCACACGCAGAAGCTGCAGGTAATTATGAGCCACTTTGGAGCCACTCTTGCGTGCGCCCATCCAACATGCGTATCGAAGAGCCGACGACTCCTCGACGAGCCGCGTAATTTCTTATTGTGATTTTCCCGGCCATTATCGTGCAACCCGTTGTGGGGGGCACCCACCATGGCTTCAATCTGCTGGTACCAACGCTTGTGTGCGTGTGCGAATCGCAATGCTTTCTGGCATTGTTTTTGTGCGCACGTTGTGGCTCTCTTGCGCGGAATGCGCTCCGAGGAGGCTTCCAAGCGTGCGCCATGTGGTGCTGAGTCAACGACCTCTTCCTCGAAGGCGACTCCATCTTGGTGCTCTTTGCGCGGCACTCGCGAGCTGCGGGAATTATGCGACCGAATTGTCTTCGAGATAATAACTCGGCCGCAAATCGGCGATCCGTGCTTAATTAAATCGTCCCAGTGATTGAATTGAATCCTCCGATAGCATCTTAATTGATTATTAAATCCGGATGGACTCCTTGGGAAACTGAAGCAATCACATCCTGGACTCGAGCCTTTCTATCAGCAATCCCAAGCCGTGGCTGGACCTTATAGATGTGCGGCATCTTATCGATAGAAGACGTCATAGAGGCATGAAGGCACGAAGCAATCATTCTTCGTGTGCCAACATTGGACCTGGTGCATTACCCGCGTGCCCCCGTTGATATTTAATACTTCTTCATTCGGTTATTTCTGTATGTCAGCTGCAGAATGAGAAATAGATGCGGACCCCAACCGAGCGGCGTGCGTCATTGAGGCATTCATTCCCGTTGTTCTTCTTTCCCGACTTCTTCGACGGCCCCACTCTGTGTGGTTGCAGCCGCAATCCTTGTTGCAGATTCTCAATGCAATACAAAAACGATTTGCTGACTGTGAAGCTTCAGGTCTCTTTCTTCTCCCAAAAAATGGAAGGTTGACACAATGGCATAATGAACTCTGGAGGACTAACGTCGATGAAGTCCCAGGCAGGTCAACAATGGAATAATGTGAACGCGATTCGGGAGTGAATGAAGGACCGCTTGACTGCACTCGGGCATTCCATAGAAAAAACATAATATTCTTGAGTGTTTATAATCGTATTTGGTCTACCCTCAGCTTACAGTTGTCTGCATTACCGATGCATTCGCCTTTTGAGATGGCAACCACGTAAGCCTATGATGTGGTGAATGCGGATGGAAGGGCTTGGAAGAAAGGCTTTGTTGCTGCGGGATTCCATCACAAAGCTCCATCATGCATGTGTGCCTCACTCATAAAAATCTATTGAATTTCCATTTTCTCCTGGAAGAGATCTAGGTGAATGACACCAATATCAGAATTCTGCCTTTTACCATCGAAATCATGCTGAAAAGGTGTGCAATATTAATGGTTCTGGGCAGTTGATGAAGAAGACATAAATTCGTGATACTCGACTTCAATAAGTCTGAGAAATGCCGGCAAAGAAGTCGAGGAATCGAAGACTAGTGAGAACCAAGAACCAGTCAGCTTTCCATATGGAATGGCTAGCAAGAAGTGAGCGGCTCTTCTAGTCACTGCTTCAAGGCCGACCTGATGTGTGGAATTGCCGACATTTAAACCAATTTTTGCGTGCGCTCGAATGCGCATCAGAGACCCAAGTACCAGAAGGTCCACTCCACTTGCATGGGGGGCACGCCGTGTAATTTTAGTTTATGTGAAGGAATGTGAATACACATTCCATCTTAATGTTGGATACTTACTGTCGACTTGTTTTGACCTACATTCTTCGCATCCAATTGGTACCTTCAGGTCACATGTGAAGATAACAGTCATTAAGAGCCTCCACGAGCAAGAATTTTTGTCATAATTTTGAAGACCATGAGGAAACCCAAGCCGGAGGTCAAAAACCATATCATATAAAATCTGACAATGAGTGGTAAAACTTGTGTTATTCTTTATACATCTGTCAGTTGGATCGTTCCGCATTCCCGCGTTCCAAACGAGCAAAGTATGCAAATGTGGAAATTTTAATTTTAAGCGTGTTAACTCCTTTGTTTCTGCCAGCCAAACGGGGAATCCCGGTGATGTATTTATGCCGACCGCGAAAAGAATAAAAATTCATAAACACGGAAACCGAAGGGGAGGAAAAACTTTACGTGCTCCAGCTACGAAGCCAACTTCTGCCCCCATTCTCTGCAGTGGTAACGTTGCGAATGTAACTTTGAGGAAAAATTATATTCAGCGCTTTACTTAGTTTGCCGCTACTGAAAGGAAGTCAGCCTGATTCATATGCAGACTCACTTTTGTTAGGCACAACAAGAACGCTATTGTTTCATGGGAGGCACCATACACCAACGAATTATGGGCACTTGATGCAATGCGAATGGAATCACTGAAGTGTTGAATTACTATATTTGATGCTCTGTGCGCATCCGGCGCGCAATAAGAGCAATCATGTGCAATGCATCAATGCGCAGGCAGCAAATTTGCATGCAGCGCGAAAACGGTCAGTTTACAAACAAGGCGCTCGTTCACGAGGGACTCGAGCAGACGAGACGGGAGTAATTTGAAGTCGAAGTCGATTCAAGTGCAGGCACATCTTGCAGGTCGTGGCTGATGTCTCGTTGATGATGATTATTATCGTCGAGATATTTCAGCCATTTGCAATTGCATTCTCCGCAAACCAGCCGAGATATATAATTCCGTCGATTCATGGATGAAGAAGGAGTCCTCGTCCCGTCTTGCTGCATTCAATGTTTGGCATTCCATTACGAATCCCGCAGCGAGGTATTTCAGAGACATACTTCGAATAAGTCCCCCTCTAATACGAGAAATGGTCGAAATTCTCATCGGATTGCACGAACGTCTTGGAACCATCTTAAACTCTATTTTGTTTATGAAAACCGTAAAAAGCTCCTCGAGTGTAAGTGGTCCAAGGGCGCTTGAGGAGGCGTGCAACATTCCACGCATTCCAGAAATTAGTCTAGAATTCGACATCACCTCAGTTGATCCAAGGATGAATACATTCAAATGAGATGACGTCGATGCTGGCGGCGGCTAATTTCCTCTTCAGGACCATTTAAAAATACGTGCCTAATGATAATCGGACCTGCGGACGTGGACGTCGTGCCCGTCGGAGTAAGCAGGCTGTCGAATGATATCCAGATTGCGTGCTGGCATTACTAATGCCGACATTTTTCATCACCATCTCACTTCAGTTGTTGCATCAGCGCGTCTCTGCACTGCAGCGTTCCGACGAGGACATCTTGGAATTGATGAAACAAAGCGCTGCAATTTGTAACTCCCATCTCCTCCAGCCATTTGCATTCGATGTTGCCATCCCGTGAAGAAAAAACAGCTACAGAGTTGGAAAATCTTATCATAGTACCACGTCATCTTTTGCATTCTAATGTCAGCAAATGCCAAGTGCCGAATAGGAAGGCGCTTTCGATTATGATGAAGAGTCGTCGTTGGCTCCTCTTGAAGATGCAAATTACCCAATGACTGCCGGCACATTCCTCAAACGCGCCGGCGAACGGCGAAATTGAAAATCACATTTAAATGGTCCACACGCTGTCCACCTTCGGTCGCTTCTTCGGTGTCTTCTTCTCCGTGCCTCACGGGGCGTGGACGTCGACGAAGAGACCGCATTCTCGGCATTCCGCGCCAGGTAGAACGTAAAAAGAGGGGCCTGCAAGAAATCGTGCCGCCATCCCAGCAATTCACTCATTGTTGTTACCGTCTACGCCGAGTTTAGATGTGCTAGTTTCCATCGTTCGACTGTTTCGGACATGCAGCTACCCACCCACTCATCCGAGAAGAACCCATCTACATGAAACATTCCGTGCTTGTTCGTGACGCATCGATCACGTCCCAAACGTGTAATTAACACAAATCTCCCAGAAACTTACAGTAATGATCTCTAGGAATTCCCAAAGTGCTGTTGTATGCAATGGTACCACTCTGGAGATGAAGGTGAACTGGGATCTGAGATTTTGCATTCAGTAAAGATTTTAATATGTGTGATCATCAACAAGGATTATTTAACGTGTCATTAACAAAAATCTCCCAGAAACTTAAAGATCTCTAGAAATTGACAGAGGAATATATGAGATATTAGAAATTTGTACTATTCTACGAGAGATTTCGAGTAACGACCCCTAAGAACTTGGGGTCGCTGTAAGAGCTGGTACCATCCTAGAAAAGAAGGTGACCTGAAATCTGGGATCTTGGATGCAGTACAAATGTTTATTTTTAAAAAATTCTCAAAAGACTATATGCGATGATACCAGTTGAAAAACCTACCGAATTTAGTGAGAATATACAATAGAAGCGACTTTAACATGAAGTGTATATTTTTCTCCGAGAAACTTAGAGTAAAGATCCATAGGAATTCCCAAAGTGTTATCTGAGTTGAGATGGCACAACTTGAAAATGAAGGTGACCTGAGATCTGGGATCCTGGATTTAGTGCTGATCTTGATATTTTACAAGGTCCCCAAAAAAGTCTCATAGAACTGTATGAGATTGTACCACCACTCTAGAAAAGGTGGCCCAGGTTCTGGGATGCTGGTTTCAGTGGAGATTTCAATATGAGCGACTTTTGATGTTTATGCGAGCATCAACACGAATTATTTAAACACGTTGCGCGCGAGTGTCGTTAATGTTTATTGTTGTATACGATGAGCTCATGTCTCGTGCGTCCGGAGTGTAATTTAATTAAACGCGAGCCCAGACCCGAAATGACAACAGCCCGAGCTCATACACTCGAAAAGTGGATGCCAACCTCGGCCGACAATAATAATAATATTATAAAACTCTATTTAATTTAGCCTTTATAGTTTATAGTCAGGCGGACAAAAAGTCATCCGCGTGTCCTTTCGCATTGTCTGGCAGTCAGGAATTAATATCATATTTCGTTGGGCGCTCCATAAATAATTGCATCACGAAAGCCGGTAGAGTGGAAGATGTCACAATGAAGATGGCTTTCATTTTATTTGAAACGCGCACTTATGCACGTCGTTCGCAACCTTATGATAATTAGATCAGAGTGCGCGAGCATTGTGACTCTAACGAGTCGCGCCAACCTGATGGTTGATGATGGTGGGTTGTACAATATGGAGAGCGCACTCCTCGATTACAGCTAAATAAGTAAAGTAAATTATCATTAGTGCGCATTTAGTGGGGTATATAACGATGCCTCTTACAGCAATAACTAACGATTCCATTTCAATGGGCTCGTTCGCGCCACGCGAACGCAAACAAACCGCGCTGAAGAACGAAGCGCGGAGTTAATTGAACTCTCATCTCATTTGAATGTGATCCGCGGATTGGCTCGCCGCTCCGAAATGTTTTCCTATTTTAATTAACCGCAAATTACGCATTAAGAAATATCCTCAACGAAAGAGCGCATTAAGAGAGCTCTAATAGATTTAATTAGGTATTATGCATTCATAAAATTGCCTCAATCTAATTTTTTCTTCAATTTCTCCATCTTTTGGTTACTGGAATTTCAACCGGTCCTCTTAAACGTACAGCCATTAATTAGGTTTTTATGGATTTCATGATGAAATTTTACGTTTTAATAGCTCGAAAATCGATTGGAATCCTTTTCGGGACCACCGACGGAAAACTGGCAGAAATTTTAATTCCTCGAGTTCTGTTGACGGCTCAATGCTTGCCATTGAATCGTTGTGTCAGGTGTGATGTGGTCTGAAAGGGTGCTTGCACCCCTGCTTTAACGCGTCTTTGGGTTGTTGGCAACGGCGTCTTAAGGAAATTTCAACGTAATCTATGCTGGCATATTGACAAGATGTTAAGTACAGAATGGGGGCTCGTTTCTCTTCGGCGCTCTCTCAACATCGTCCCAGAAACCTTATGCCAATACCATTGTGATGGATAGTTAACGATGGGGATTTAGTGTCAGCTTGGAATAATATGCATTATTTACTTATGAATGGATTACTCTCTCTTTAATCAAAACACGCATTTTAATTCAATGAGAATTCTAAAATTTATCACTACCCAGACATTTTTGGTCATAACTTTTAATCTATTTGATCTAAAATAAAACAGTATATATAAATTTTGTAGAGAATTTAATAATCTCTCATTTGGTGAAAGGCATTTTCAATTCAGCCCAAGAGTTTTTGAAATTGGTACTTTAAAAGTACCAAACTTTGAAAATTCTAAATTTACACCGTCAATATTTTTTCACCGCTCATAACTTTTTTATTATCAACTTCTGAAGATTTTGGGTGTCCAGTTTTATAGAAAATTAAATTTTCTACAATATACACTGCATCGTTTTTTCCAAGCGAAATAGTGATTTTTAAGGTATTTGGGAAATAAAGTTTGCCGTAGACTAAAATTTCGTCGTTCTTATTTCATCTTTTTAGTAAGTTTTCATCTAGAATAAAATATATTACATCAAATTTGTAGAGAATTTAATAACCTTTCATCTGATGCAAGGCATTCTTAATTCTACCTAAGAGTTTTTAAGTTATCTTGAAAAATATCAAACTTGGAAAATTTTAAATTTGCAGCCTCAACATTTTTTTAACCGTTCATAACTTTTTTACTACTAAATTTTGAAGATTTTGGGTCGACCAGTTCGACAGCAAATTAAATTTTCTACACAGTACACTAAATCGTTTTTTTCACGCGCAATAATGATTTTTAAGTTATTTGGACAGCGCCCTTACCAAAGGCTAAAATCTCATGTTTTTTATTTCGTCTTCTCATTATGTTTTCATATAATGATAACTTTTAATGTAATATAGTTTAAACAAAATCTCTCTAAGTACATTATCGAAAATTTTCTTATCTTTATTTTTGCTCTCATGGGATTTTTCGATAAACTTATTATTTCTTGAGTTACCAGCTATTATAACGAATTTTACGTGTTAGTAAAGTTCATTGCGCTCAAGGCAGCAAAGACTTAATTACAAGTGATAAGAAGACATTATAAAAAACGACATGAATGGAAATTCTTCATAGCGTACATCTTCACGATTCGTGCATGAATGAACGAAGCGTATTTCCATTTCCGGCCGCCCGATCTCGACGCATTCCCATCGCTTGTGTTTTTCCCATTTCCTTTGTGTTTGTTTACGCGAGCGTGTAAGCGTTCCGCGTGCCGCCCCCCATCCGACACTAGATATTCCAATGCCGATGCCTTCTCAGCCATGTCCCCCAAGGGGGGCCAAGAAGTCTTCCGATGCACGCACGCACGAATGTCAGCCTCAGTCGCCGCCTCCCGGAACGCATTTCCTCACTGTCGGTGGCGGCGAGACCGACGCCCGCGTGATTGCATTCAATTATTTCGTATGTCGGAGTTTCACTTTCCCGCACTTCTTAGCACATTGCGAAATGTCTTACAGACTTGCGCCATCATGTGGGACCCATGAAATATATCAATCTGCATCGATGTCAGCGACACCCTTTCCGGGTGCCAATCATTGCGACGAAATTAATTTGTCGCGCCGGCAGCGCCGTCTGCGTTTAATTATTCCCGGCAAGTTTACGCACAATTTTCCGGGTGCCCCATACGAGAATTCCATAGCGTCGGGTTAACAACTTCCGGAAGTCGATAACGGAACTCATTTCATAAGGCTCTTTATGTAACAACTAAAATCTGAAATTGTAACCTGTGGGTCGCTTCAATAAGAAAACAGATGGCAACAGGAAAATCACAAGGAAATTTTCCACCTTGGGGGGAAATGTTGGATGTTTGTACATTATCACACCGAGATCCATTCAATGTCAGCTCAAATTGCCGGTTAATTAATCAAAATACATTTCCTCTTTGTGGATACGCTTTTCGGGGTTACAAAAAAATTGCGAAGAAATTGCATCAGGATTAGCTGGGAACAGCTCTCTTTTGAGGGCAAACAAGCCAAATTGATCTCGATGTAGTTGCAGCGCTGGTAATAAACGTGATTGGTTTGATCGTAAAAGTAATTTCGTGTCCTTTCACCTTTCCCCCCACAGAGTACACTCAGTTTGGGCCCGAGCAGAAGAATCTCCTTCTTCGGTTTAATTAAGTCTTTTACGTTGGTGCAGAGCTCGCGATGTCTCAATTACTCATACGTCCCCTCAAATGCTCTCCTCAAGGAGAGTACTCCATTATGGCGTACAACTTATCAGAAAGTTTTTTCTCTTTGCTGCCGGCATGAAGTAAATATGTCTCTTTGGCTGAAATGTTTGCACGCTGGGTTCGCGCGATGATTGCCAATAACAGACGGTGATGTATGTGACAGTGGAGCGATATTTCGTCGCTCGCTTGCTCGCGTTTTTCCTAAATAAACACATTTGCTCCGATAATGTAAACACAGCCCGCGGGTGGCAGCACCGAACACAAGTGAATATAAGTGACATTCTCCTCGTCGAGGAAACGAAGAAGGAGACATTCGATACGGCGACGAAGAAACAGCGAAAACGCGTGGCAACTTCTTCTGATAGAGTCGAACAGCAATAAATTCTTCGTGGTCGTGTTTTCGATCTGCACATTGCCGAACGATTGCCACCAATGTGTCTTCGCTTCTTCGCCTCCATCCTCGTTCGTTTTTTCGGTTATCGCCGAAATGAAACGAAACGTGTTCACCGGAGAGAAAGTTGCGCTCTGGCGAAAATAAATACCACAAAACATGTGTAGCCCGAGGGGAAGTAATTAAAAGCCATTTATATCCGCGTATGAGGATGTCTATACACACTCCTGCAGCTTATCTTAAATACAATTATGTTCGCTGAACCACCCAATAAATAATATACGAACTGAACATCTTTAACTCTTCCTATGAACACACTCAGCTGCCACGTCAGCAGTGGCCAATGAGAGAATCATATTATGAATAATATGGCAATCAAGTTAAAAAAATCCACACTGTATTTATACTATGGCAACCAACCCTAGAATTCACCCTCAAGCTTACATGGACTGCACACAAAAAATTCAATGGCTCCAATAGAATTGACGAGGTTACCCATTGATTTTTTTCTCTGGTGGGCTAATTACTCAATAATGAGCACCCTTATTATATAATCGTCGGTTATTGAATAACAGCCCTCTTGAAAACCAGTGCCCAAGGCTCCTCAACTTACTGAAGTGACATACCCAGATATTCATACTGGATGAAAACCTTATCGTTGCTACCGATAAGGACGAAGTTGTCTTCATCTACATTGGAGCATAATAAGAAGTCGTTGTTGCGGTATTGTATGCTTGGTACAGGCCACTTCACATTGTTATATTTACCGATATTGCGCTTGTATACATTTCGGCAAATACCTTCCGGCTACATCCACAATCGGCGATATTTCCCAGGAGTTCTCGACTTCACAATCGGCAAAAGTCTTGGCAAATTTACAACTCCGCCGCTTGTTCTCGTAGTTTTAGACGCTTGACCTTTAAACAACTGTGATTGGAATATTGTGATTTAGTTGCAGATTGACGTATTTCTTGGGGTACAATGTACAAATATTAGATACAAATTCATTCGGACTGGAATTGAATTGCGTTCGGTTGAGTTGGCCGCCCGACTATAAAGTTGGCAATTTGCGCAGTGTGCAAGCTCCCTCGCAAAACGGGAGTTCATATCTGAAGTGCACTCGAGATGGCCGGATATTACATAACTTTCGGTCCACATGCCATACTGGACCCCCAAAATTCACAACTCTTCTCTCGTACAGGGTGTCCTAAATCTGCGCGTTTGATGAGTCGGTGTTACATTTGGAAAATTCAAATCGCTATAATTTTCGATTGGATAGAAATAAAAACATGCTGTATTCTTTATATGAATCTTTAATATTTTAGCTTTGAACCTGTTACAGAGAGAACTTTATTTTCGCATTCTTTCCTTGGGAATAAACATTCTAAATTTTTCTTTATTAGGTACCACAACGCATGCATTTATATGATCCTCATGTTATGAGAAGGTGAATTCCCACACTTTCTAACGCACTTTTCAGATTTTAAATATCTTTTAAAGTTTTGAAGATACAAGCGTTTAAAATTTGATAAATTCTGAATCCACCCGTGCGGTGAGTTGGGTAACGCGCGTCGCAGTGACTGTACTGTACGCACGCTACACAGACCCTCCTCCGCCCACTCGCACTGCAAGCGATCTAGTGGCAGCGCGTTTGATGAGTCGGTGTTACATTTGGAAAATTCAAATCGCCATAATTTTCGATTGGGTAGAAATAGAAACCTGCTGTTTTCTTTATATGAATCTTTAATATTTTGGCTTTGATTCTATTTCAATGAGAAATTGATTTTCCCATTCTTTCCTTGGAAATAAACATTCTAAAGTTTTCTTTATTATGTACCATAACGCATGCATGAATTTAAATGATTTTCATGTTATAAGAAGATGAATTCCAACACTTTCTAATGCACTTTTCAGATCTTAAATATCTTTTAAAGTTTCGAAGATACAAGCGTTTAAAGTTTGATAAATTTTGGACCTACATGTGCGGTGAGTTGGGTAACGCGAGTCGCAGTGACTGTACTGTATGCACACTACGCAGACCCTCCGCCGCTCACTCACACTGCAAGCGATCGTGTGGCAGCACGTTTGATGAGTCGGTGTTACATTTGGAAAATTCAAATTGCCATAATTGTCGATTGGATAGAAATAGAAACTTGCTGTTTACTTTATATGAATCTTTAATATTTTGGCTTTGATTCTGTTTCAATGAGAAATGTATTTTCGCATTCTTTCCTAGGAAATTAACATTCTAAAATTTTCTTTATTATGTGCTATAACGCATGAATAAATTTAAATGATTTTCATGTTATAAGAAGATCAATTCCCACACTTTCTAATGCACTTTACAGATCTTAAATATCTTTTAAAGTTTCGAAGATACAAGCGTTTAAAATTTGATAAATTTTGGACCTACACGTGCGGTGAGTTGGGTAACGCGCGTCGCAGTGACTGTACTGTATGCACACTATGCAGACCCTCCGCCGCTCACTCACACTGCAAGCGATCGTGTGGCAGCACGTTTGATGAGTCGGTGTTACATTTGGAAAATTCAAATTGCCGTAATTGTCGATTGGATAGAAATAGAAACTTGCTGTTTTCTTTATATGAATCTTTAATATTTTGGCTTTGATTCTGTTTCAATGAGAAATGTATTTTCGCATTCTTTCCTAGGAAATAAACATTCTAAAGTTTTCTTTATTATGTGCTATAACGAATGAATAAATTTAAATGATTTTCATGTTATAAGAAGGTCGATTCCCACACTTTCTAATGCACATTTCAGATCTTAGATATCTTTTAAAGTTTTGAAGATACAAGCGTTTAAATTTTGATAAATTCTGGACCTACGCGTGCGGTGAGTTGGGTAACGCGCGTCGCAGTGACTGTACTGTGCGCACACTGAGCAGACCCTTCGCCTCTCACTCACACTTCAAGCGATCTAGTGGTAGCGCGTTTGATGAGTCGGTGTTACATTTGGAAAATTCAAATCGCCATAATTTTCGATTGGATAGAAATAGAAACCTACTGTTTTCTTTATATGAATCTTTAATATTTTGGCTTTGATTCTGTTTTAATGAAAAATCAATTTTCGCCTTCATGCCATAACGCATGAATATATTCAAATGATTTTCATGTTATAAGAACATTCAAGCGTTTACAATTTTTTGTCGTTGAGTTTTATCTTAAAATTGGTTGTTTGCAACTTATGTATTAACAAATAAACTATTTTATTTTTTGGTTTCGAACACTTTGTATCTCCTTCATGTATGATTCCTCATCCGGACAGAACTGTCGAACGTCCATGCGAACCAAAACAAGTTCGCAGGGTGGAGAAGCCATCTCGAGATACGATCCTAAAACTCGATATTGGGTTCGACCGTCTGTATCGTCACTATCCCGTCTATCCCAGCCGAAGATGTGGAATCCTGAGGAATTCGAGCACGAGTTGACCGCCGAAATGCAACAGCCGAAACTCGGGCGGTCAACACTCCTGGAATGGCAGAATCTTTTTCACTCGGATGCCCATAACCGGCCCATGTTCGGTTTCGATATTAAAATTGGGACCACAGACACTCGAAGAAGGAAAGAGGGCGAACCCAACCCGTAAAGGAAGGAAAACATCCCATGAATTATTCATACTTTTGTGTGTGTATGGAGATATGCAAAAAGCGCGATAAACTTTTTTTGCGCGCCGGAAACTTTTCCCGTTTTTCCGTTTTTCTCGCCCCGAAAATATGTGCGCACGAGGGAAGTAAAATTTTGCGCGCTGTGTTTGCCTGTTTTTGTTTTATTTCCACCCCCGCTCGCAAATATTCCAATGCATATTTCCAGTGAAATACACTCGTTATTAATTAACTCGTTTCGTTTGCGTTCTCTTTTTCTTTCCCGAATGGGGAGCGAGCATTAAGTTAAATGAAACAAACTTGATTAGTTTCTTCACGAGCGGGCGCAATTTCCAAGACGGCGTTTTCTCACCCCGCATGAATTTTTGATTTCTTCCCGCGGGATCAATGCGAACACGAAGTCATCAATTAAAATCCGAGCGGCTACAAATGTCAACGACAACTTCAATCGAAAATGTTCATTAAATGATAAGGTTTAATATCCGGAATTACGCTGATGACTTCTTCATTCGTCGTCCTCTGATGGCCGTCTTCCTGGACGCCGACGAAAGCAGCTTAACTCGACAAACTCGTTGCTGCTCTTTCTGCAATCATCATCATTATCATCTTATCTTTATATCCGCGCCCCCGTCCATGAAAAAGGGAGCAAATACAAAACGTATTCGGATCGTCCTCATCTCCACGTTTCTCCGAACAAATAACCTGCTCGATGATGAAAACAGATTGTTATGATGCCATTTGGGAAAAATGCAGGCTTGCAATTTATATTAAAAGTTTGTTTACTTATGCATGCATTGGTGATTGCACCAACGCGCGCGCACATGACGGATAATAAATAACAATTACATGAGCAAATGAACGGCGCTCAGTTATGGAAATAATTACCATATGAATTGCGCTTAAATATGCGGCAACCTACGCGCGAAGTTGGCGTGCAGCAATCGGCGTTCATTGCTGCTGGTCGTCGACGAAGACGTCCAAAACGAGAGCAGAAAAAGCGGGCGCGCGTGCAGAAATGAATTTGTTATTCTAATCGAGTTGTGCCCGCGCAAGATTTATCATGAATTTCAAAGCTGCGACGAAGGCACTGAACTTGCTCCAATCATCCGAACGCCGCCCCTCGAACCAGCAGAATACGTTCCACTTCTGCAGTCCTTTAGTCCGCATCGTCCCATTCTCGCATTTTAATTCTTGGCCGTCGTTTTTCGCCGCCGCCCGTCAGCCTCGCTTGTCGAGGGCATGTTTAGTTGGTGTACCTTCTTGAATTTTTCAAACAGTTTTAATGCACTCCGTCCGCTCGCCTAAACGTATTCATCATTCACTTGCCCGGTCGAGCAATGGCACATTTTTCCATCATTAATTTTCGACGATGGCGAAAAAATTTCATATTCAACTTGCGCAATCCCGTTCACATTTCCCCGCATTACGTCTTCGCTCGCTTGGATCGACCCGCGTGTCAGTTCTCTGTTTTGATACATTATTTACATTTTTCTTTGCCGCCCCCGGAGTCGCGCCTTGCGCATCGTTCGATATTTCACTTTCAGCGGCAATAATGGAGCATTATTGTGATATATTATTACCTGTGGGATTGGGTTACCTGCCGGTGACAGGATAACAATGAAGATGTATGTCTTCGATTCGAGCAGTTGTCAGGCTACTTATTAATATTGCATTTTTGCCAAGGGAACCAACTTTGGCACAGAAAAAATGTCCTTCAACTGAATCAAAGATTGGATAGACAGAAAAACCCAGTTGAAAGTAAAGATTAATTGAAATCAACTAATTAACTCGTTATCCTATTACATGGTTCATTGAAATAATTTACGCAAGGAATTTATTCCTTGGAGTATATTATCCTGAAGCATACCTTCCCAAGAATTCTCTGCTCCTCTTAATGGCTTCCCTAGCTCCTGCCTGGGTAAATGTACATTGAAATCCTGAAAAAAGGAAAAAGCCCTAAACGCGCGCATTCTGTCTACACGGTTTGCAATGAAAGAGCGCCTCAATTTATTTAGCAAATGAAGTGGTTAATCAGGACCTTCACAAACACTTGATTACTTCCTTTATGAATTTCCTTACGAAATTGCGCGCATACAACGTTGAAAATTTAATTTTTCTATTTGTATTGCGCGAATTCCTTCATCTGACAAACGCAAGGAATCCAATTAAATCCAACGTGGAATTTGAAGCTCCCACCAAATTTTCGCAATTTTTCACGGCATTTTCATGGTTTCGTAATTGGGCGGTTGTTGCTCCTGAGATTTTGCTCGCAAAGCAAGAAGCATCCTTACACGTGCTCGCAGCCATATCAAACGATTTATCACTTGGTCGAGCATTGCAGCACGTCTCTTCGAGGGCATTCTCTTCGATTAGCTAGTGATTAATGGAGTCCACCCTCGAGGGTTCTGGCTGAAGAAGCATCCGAACGCGGGAATAAAACCAAAATATCAACGCTACAAAATCTTAGCCATATTGTCTCACGAGGAACTTTGAGGAGTGGTGTGAGATTGGAGCGCTGAAAATAGTTGGTCGCCTGTTTCCGGTGCAACATTTGCTTGCGAATGAAAACTTCAACTCGCTGAAAGAAGCCCACGAGCGGCGCGATTAAGCGCGACTGGCTGCGAAGAGTAAATTCAGTCATCAGCAGACACAACGCAAGCAAACACGTTTATAATAAAAGTTTACTTCTTTCGTTGCAGGCCGAGGAGCTCAACTCGATCGTCGGCAATGCATTCCGGATGGCGTATGCAGCACAGCTGCAGAAGCAGCCGAGCATCCAAGATGTAATTGCATCCCAACTCGATCAAACGTCGGACAAAGTGCTCTGGGTAAGACGGCAGCCACATAATTAGAATACCGTTTTTTCCTGGCTTTTTCACGTCTTTTTGCCCCCTCTCTCTGATCACATGCAAGATGCGCCCCTTTGAATCGATGCGAATCTAATCAGGAATCGTTCCCCGTTTTTTCTTTTTTTTTCATACTCCTTGAACCTCGCCATCATCGGCAGACTAAGGAGCTGTCGAACGCGCTGAAGAAGGAGAAGAGCAACAACACGACCAGCAGCAACAACAACACCACCACCAGCCTGAACCAGTCGGGCGCCATGGACGTGCAGCTGAACAACACGGAGCCGGGGCTGCGGCTGGCGCCTCCATCGAGCATACCCGGCCTGAAGCCCTCGCACAAGTATAACGTGCTCGGCCCGCCGGAGAAGAGCCACTCGGAGGTGAGCACCCCGAGCAGCGACGAGAGCAACTCTCCCACGGAGATGAACTCCTACAAGCGCATCGCTGAAAAACCTCCACTCATCAAGCGTTTGGCGATGGGCTTCACCAGCAACCACCTGGTGCACCTGCACCACGCCGCCGACGACGACGACGACAGCTGCCCGCTGGTGACGAACGACAGCTCGGTGAACAGCTCCCCAGGAAGTCCGGCAAGTCGGCCACTCTCTGGAGGCTATGTGAACGAGACCGTCGACGGCGATGTCCACCAGCAGCGCGCCAAGCTGCTCGACTGCATCAAGAACGACGTGGGGGTCAACTTGAATATGAACAACCAGGAGTCCCAGCAGCAGCAGCAGCACATCATCGAGAGCTCGCCGGCGTCGAGCGACGACTTCAAGACGAAGCGCATCTCGCAGATCAGCTCGAGCAGCTCCAGCTCGTGCGCCCCGTGTCCAGGAGGCGGTGGTACTGATAATGGGGGCTTCATGCCGGTTCCGCCGCCTCCGCCGCCCGAACGCACCGACTCGCTGAACAACAAGGAGGAAGGCGAACTGCGGCTGGCGCCATGGTTCCAGGCGGGCATCCCGAGGGAGATCGCGCTCGAGATACTCGGCCAGGAGCCGGTGGGCGCGTTCATGGTGCGCGAGAGCACGAGCAAGCCCGGCTGCTTCGCGCTCTCACTGCGCGTCCCGCGAAACTTCCAGCCGACAGGCATCGCTCATTATCTCATCGTCAGGACGAACAAGGGGTATAGAATTAAGGTATGTCTAATTTGCGCCCCTTTCTCCCGCATCCTCGCGCGCTACCTGCGCAAGAAGTTTATGTGCACTGAATTGCGGTTCGGCAAACTTTTCCCACCGTTCAAATTCCACGCTGGTGTAACCCAAGTAATAACATCCAAAGTTTTTTCGTGCTTTCCGTACTCGCAGTTGCTGTAATTTAATATTTAGTCAAACTTAACGCGCACCAGCTATTTGTTTGGATTCTTTAATTGTAATCAGACCGCAAGAAACTTCTACCCATTTCTCTCCAAGTTCAGACCTATCCTACTCCAATTCTGAACTTACTTGTTTTCTTTATTATGTACCATAAACCATTAATATATTAAAACTACAAAACGGTGAATTCCCACACTTTCAGAAACACTTTTCAGATCTTCAATCACTTTTAAAGTTTTGTAGATATGAGTATTTAAAATGTTGAATCTAGCCCTTTGATGAGTAGGTGTTACATTTGAAAAATTCAAATCGCCATAATTTTCAATCGGATAGAGATAAAAACCTTCTGTTTTCTTTATATGAATCTTTAATATCTTGGCTTTGATTCTGTTTTATAAAGAAATTTATTTTCGCATTTTTTCCTTTGGAATAGCCAATCTAAAGTTTTTTTTATTTTGTACCAAAGCACATGAATAAATTAAAATGATTTTCATGTTATAATAAGGTGAGTTCCTACACTTTCTAAAGCAATTTTCGGATTTTAAATATCTTTATAAGTTTTGAAGATACAAGCGTTTAAAATTTGATAATTTTGAACTTACCCGAGCGGTGAGTTTGGTAACGCGCGTCGCAGTAACCGTACTGAACGCACACTGCCCAGACCCTCCCCCACTCACTACTGCTGCAAGCGCTCTTGTGGCTACGCGTTTGATGACTCGGTGTTACAATTGCAAAACTCAAATCGCTATAATTTTCGATTCGATCGAGATAGAATCCTGCTGTTTTCTTTATATGAATCTTTAATATCTTGGCTTTGATTCTGTTTCATAAAAAAAATTATTTTCGCATTTCTTCCTTTGAAATAATCATTCTAAAGTTTTTTTTATTTTGTACCATAACGCATAAAGAAATTAAAATGATTTTCATATTATAAGAAGGTGAATTCTTACAGTTTCTTATGCACTTTTCAGATTTGAAATATGTTTTAAAGTTTTGAAGATATAAGCGTTTAAAATTGGTAAATTCTGGACCCTACCCGAGCGGTGAGTTGGCTAACGCGCGTCGCAGTAACCGTACTGAACGCAGGCTACCGGACCCTCCCCCACTCACTGCTGCTGCAAGCGCTCTTGTGACTACGCGTTTGATGAGTCGGTGTTACAAGTGGAAAAGTCAAATCGCTATAATTTTCGATTGGATCGAGATAGAAACCTGCTGTTTTCTTTATATGAATCTTTAATATCTTGGCTTTGATTCTCTAGTATAAAGAAATTTATTTTCGCATTTCTTCCTTTGTAATAATCATTCTAATTTTTTTTTATGTCGTACCAAAACGCATGAATAAATTAAAATGATTTCCATGTTATAAGAAGGTGAATTCCTATACTTTCTAAGGCACTTTACAGATTTGAAATATGTTTTAAAGTTTTGAAGATACAAGCGTTTAAAATTTGTAAATTCTGGACCCTACCCGAGCGGTGAGTTGGCTAACACGCGTCGCAGTAACCGTACTGAACGCAGACTACCAGATCCTCCCCCGCTCACTGATGTTGCAAGCGCTCTTGTGGCAACGCGTTTAATGAGTCGGTGTTGCATTTGGAAAACTTAAATCGCCATAATTTATGTTTGGATAGAGATAGATACCTGATGTTTGCTTTAAATGAATCTCTAATATTTTGGCTTTAATTTTCTTTCTTTAAATAATTAATTTACATCTTTTATCCTTAGTAATTAACATTCTAAAGATTGATTTACGATGCGGCAAACATTTCCCATCCATGTAAAAACATCCAATGCTTTTTCAAACTTTGCAACATTGCAGTTGCTGTAATTGAATATTCAGACAAATTAACGTGCACAAGCTATTTGTTCGGATTCTTGAACCTCTTGTAGATCTACCCTACTTCAGTTCGCAACTTTGTTGTGCCTTAAACCTGGAACTAATATCGAATGTGTTCTTTTCAGGGCTTCACGAAGGAATTCACCACGCTGACGTCGCTGATAACGCATCATTCAGTGATGCCCGAACTGCTGCCCTGCCCGCTATCACTCAGCCGGTACAATCCCAGTTTCGTGCGTAGCGATTCCAAACGGGATTTCGCCGACATTGACCTGGATCCCGACTATAACACGCTCGCCGATTTTCGCAAAATGATGGCCGATCTGAATGTGTAAAACCGCACCAAATGGCATCCCCCCAGCGACCACCCCCGACTGGCCAGCTGTATGTTTAAAGACACTTCTGTGTGTACCTTGTGATACCTTGCATTTTACTATAAACTACTAAGTTTCCTATCAAACTCGTGATCATACTGGCCGAAGAATATAGCCCAAGAAACTTGTTCATGTTCGCAAAAGCTTTTGCCCTGCGAAACGAACCATGGCCACCCCTCAGCAATGCGAAACGAAGAGCGCAGAAAAAGCTTTAGTCGTTCTATTAATCGTTTCCAATACTACTCGCCCAGTTGGGAAAAATAGCGAGGAAACTTCAACAAATTGAATATGTATTCTATGTTGTTGCTGTATAATGAATATTGCGCCCCAAAGTGTGTAAAACTATTAATTAATTATTCTTATTCTTATTATGTAAACAAATCGATCAGTGATTGTTTGGACCAAAAGATAAGGAGTTTCGTTAATGATTGTTTAGTCCTGAAAATGCTGTACTCCTTACTGGACTTAAAAATGAGGAAGGAAAGAAGAAACTAACGAAAACTTAAAACCACTAGTCTTGTGTAAGTGTTATTGTATATATATACAGTTAAGAAAGTTGAAGTTGTATTGCAACTATGAATTAATTATTACACAATACTTACATAACTTAAACTTGTAATTAAGATTTAAAAACGACAAAAATCCCAACTTTTTTCTTTATTATTTTCCTATCTTGTAATATTTTCCGAGTCGAATTGAAAATATGCACACATCGTAAAAAAGAAACATGCAAATGTCCGTATACCCTAATGCTATATGTTATATTGATATTTATTTGTTGCTAATGTTATTACTGAATGTATCACGGCGCATGATTTGTTAAACATTTGCGTACTCTATGGTAAATCTGGAGGACAAGAACATCTCTTCATTTCGACTAGTCACATGTACGTTACACAACTTTAAGTATAATTTGTGTGCGCAACAATTCCCATATACTTCATCGCCACAATAGAATTACTACTTTTATATAAACATGTCTAGACATAAACAACAACAACCGAGCGCAAAAATATATATGCTGAAACGAGCGTATATGCTGAAACACATTTCCCAACTGTGCTCCAAGTAACAGATGTTATTACATTGTTTAATTGTCTTATTATTTTATGAAGCTAACAATAAAGCATGAACTATTAAGTCTGATTCGAAGTTCAGTAATTTTGTATTGATAATTGTGTGTAACTTCCTCATCATTTTCCTTTTTCATGTATTATATACGTTTTAATCCTAACAGCATTGAATATAATTGATTATTAAAACTGCTATTTTGTACAAATTTAGCATAAGATTAAATTTTGGAAATTGCTTTGGTTCCTGCATTGCAATTATTGCTTAAATTCAATAGCAATTAATCAAAGTTGAGAATTTAGGAGATCATTATCTAAATATATTTAAGCAAGAGGCTAAATTGAATTAAAAACTATTTGCGAAACTTAGTATAAGTGTTTAAAACTTTTATTTTTAAAATTTATAGTTTTGTAAACATAATTAAAAAGCAATGGAAACATTTCACGTGCAAGAAACAATTGCTGGGCGGCTTGCATGTCTGGGAAAGTGACTGACAATATGGCCGCCACAACATTTTGAGTACCACTGGAATACTTTCCACATGTCAGCTGAATGGCAATATGGCGCCAGTTTCATGTCACTGCCTATCTAGGTTAAATGGGATTGTTTTTATATTCATTGAAAACTAAATTCCTTATAAGAAATAAATATACATTTTATTCTGCTACGTGCAGCTACTAAATAAATGTTATTTCAGATTCTTCAGTAGCCATTAGAATTTTTACTACAAGTTCAAGCTCCCTGCAAGAGCTGTGGAAGTTGGTGGAGCGAAAACTTTCCTTCATTACTTGTGCTCCTGTAATTGCATCCAAACCATTCCTTAATGGAAATACTTGCCATTAGTGACTTGTGGCTAGTTGAAAGACATTTTCAGAGGTGGTCAGAGGTCTCATGGTAATAAATGAACCATTCATTTGTATGAATGGCAGAACTTTCAAACGTTTGGAATCCAGGAAGCAGGAATGAATGGAATGACACAAGAACATATTAGTTCTTATTACAAGTTTTAATGATAGTTTATAAACAATCCTGTAAATGTGATAAGCAAACAAATATCCAATTATATTTTTTGGTGTACTTATTTATTCCTACATGTGCAAGGAAATGAAATCATCAACAATTACCATAGTTGCTGGAAACATGAGCAACAATGGATATGTTGTAAGTCAGCATGATATGGTGTGAGGTCTTTATTGCAAATTGGAGGTACCTAAACCAGCAAAGGATATAACTATTATCTAATTGTAGGTGTACATTCAGGTAGCAACTTGCTACTCTTCGTTGCTTCTATGTGGTGTATTGAATTCATTAAACACGAACAGAAATAAATTATTAACACAATAGCTTATGAGACTGCTGCAGGACCCCACACTGCTTGGAACTGCCTTCCAGATTAATGTAGTTCCTCAAAGTTTTTCATATTCGAAGAGTAGACTCTAACAAAGTGGCACAAGCCTGCACTGCTTGGAAATACCCCTAGCTCCTTGAAGTTCTTTATATTGGTAGAGAAGACTCTATCAAGATATGGAAGACCCTAAAACAAGAACAATTATGATTTAAATTACAACATATTGAATTTATAGAAATTAACCAAAATAGCGGGAGTAAAGTGCTGCTTTATTCCCTGGGTTGAAATAAAGTATTCATTATTATTATTATATATTTAATTATATATTCCTGTTTAATTTTAATTCCTATTTGATTTTGAATGATAATTATATAGAAAATTAAATTACATTTTAAAATCTTCAGTTTCTTAGATTCTGCTTGGTGGCGCCCTCAGTGACCGTTTACTATATTAAGACATAAGATAAATGCAGCTATGAGTTTCCTTGATAAGGTACATGCTTAATTTATTCCATAATCTAATTGGGCAACTAATAAAAGTTTTGAAAATCGCGCTTAACGAAATCATTTGTGATCCTCATGTAAGTGCTTATAATATGTTTCTGCTTTGTTTCAGAACTTTCCTCTTCGATTTTCGCACCAGTTCAAATTTGCCCCGCAGTTCAGCTTCATTGGATCAGCAAAACAGAGCGAGAACTTTAACGTTGAGATCAGTTGAGTGCACGCGCTGCATTGAATCTGTTGATTGTGAGCTATTAGCGGAGAAGAAAACTTGCTACTTTCAGTGAATGGAATTCGGAATCGCTAATTTTGTGCAACAATGCCTAATTAATATCTAAGGAATTTTTCACGGAGCTATCATTCATCCCAGAAGTCATACATTTCTAATATTTGTTCTTAAGGTAATATACAAGACTTTTCTATGGATATTGATAATCGTGAAGTGCTAAACAATACAGTGAAGCCACCCAGGATTATTAACAACCCACACTTAATTTAATTCATACAATTTTAGGACAACTTGAAAAGTGTGTGATATTTGGACCAGTAATAAAGAATGGGCAACGATTCTGCGGTTATTTCTTCTATATCTTTCTTATCAGCCAGCAAATGTAAGAAAACATGATAGTTCGGATCTATAGCACTTTCGTTTAACAATATTAGCTAGAAAGTAATATCCCAGAAACAAGTATGTAGTATGTACAGTTTTACGTTATTTTGCAATTGATCAAATTATGTAGCTAAATCATAACTTTTTAGGCATCGTCGAATATTGTTTACAAGAAGAATTCTGCAACCTGAAAGCCTTCAGATACAGAAATGCTCCAAGTTCCCTGCCATTGGGGATATTAGTTTCTTCATCATCTGTATTCCTAATAAGATTTGGGTTTGGTGCTTCATATGCACTTCAACACGTGAAATTGCTTTTTGCTGATAACGATGGACTTCATCTACTTCTAAGCAAGTAGTAAGAGCACTTTGTAACATTTGGATACCAGGTTCAACAAATTTAGCTACAGATTCCAAAAAGGTATGAACAGTCAGAAAGTTACTTATTGGAATTCATGTATGTATTAACATTTTCAGATTTGGAGGAAATGAAAATCTAATTTTATAATACGACAAGAAGCAAAGAAACCTTTGGATGAAGCGCCGGAAATCTGCAGCAACTGCTTCAACATTTCGTCTTGCGAAGAAAATAGCGTCGATATATAATAACTAAGCAAGACCGTCAATTTCATTCTGGAATTTAGTTAGAGGTATGGAGCCATAAATCCAGTCACACTTCAGTCATGTCACAAGGAAATTGCAAGGTATGCATAAACAATTCGTATGCATTGCATTAATTGAAATGTATTATTAATTCTAGTTGGAATTTAATTGGATTTAATCTAATGGGATACAATGACTGCGACTAGAAGAGATTATCATATTTTCTCTCTTGCGTCGCGACAAGTTGATGCAGCGGATCACAGGTGAAAACTTGCCTGGCCGAAATACAACAGCGGAAATAACAAGGATGAGAATGCTCTTTGTTCGCTACCCTCCGACGAAAACAAGTCACAATGAACTCATTATAAATTCAGTCTGGCTGCGCAGCTGATTCAGCATTTGCGTGACCATTCTCACTTGGCAACAAAACTACGGATATGAGAAGGCACAAGAAGGCGATCAGCTTTAAAATCTTAAACAGAAAACACTCTTGTGTTCAGTCATTGAAGATGTAAATTGTGAGCAATATTCCCTCTAACTTTTTCGTTGACTGTGCACTAGAGAAATTTGGAGTGCAAGAATTTTAAATCTATACCTACATATGCACCTTTTTAATTGTACGAAGTATAAAATCTCTGTGCAACATCCGATAATTTAGTGTGCAATTTGCATACTTGCACTCATTAGATGGAACATTGATTGTCAAGTGTAGAAAATTAATTCTCTCTGTAAATTGAATATGCGTTCTGTTTCTATCGTTATGGGTAATCTTTTGCAGAAGAATCTCAAACGCCTGCACTCCCAAACTTTATGTAAACTATTACACGACCCAAATAATTAGGCAGATATGTATTTCGCAGAATATTTCAAAAATTCCTCATTTAACGTGCATAGGGACAATGTAACAAGCTACTCAACTTTAAGCAATATTTTTGTTATTATACATTTGAACGTCATTATATCTTTAGCACGTTAAGAAACATTTGTAAATAATGAAGCATTTGCGGAATTGTTTCTAGAGACGTTCAACGAATAAATTTATTGTTATTTTTTGATAGTTAAGTTTTGTCGTATTATGAGCAGATTCTGCATTCTAAATGAATATGTATAATAATTATGTATTCAGGTGCTTTGAGGACAGGTTCCAAACGCAATATTTTATGCAAATGCAAACGAATAACACAAGGGGAAAGAAGGCTGGCAACACACAAATTGATTCATTGAATTCAAAAAGAAATCTTATAGGATTCAAGACATTGTTTTATTTTTTGCCAAATGGACATTTTGAGAACAGGCAGACACAGGCATTTGGATTGTTTTTAGTATAATCTGAATAAAGCAAAGTGAGCTTCAATAAATCTAGTATTTGCATTCAAGTTCACTTGTATTTTTTGTAAATTAATTGTTAATTAGACATCAATTATGTATGTTGTATATTGGTGCTTTTGTGCTCATATGAAATGTGTTATGAACTAATGCATTTAGTATTGACTTGTATATCAGTTTTTGGGCAATAAAATGTAATGCAGTAATCAGTAGAATGAATATTGATAACAAATAGTTTATTTTAAATAATTGAAATTAAAAATTGGTTTTAAACAACGAATCTCACAGCACACTGGTGGCGCTGGCATCGTCGAGAGCTTTTTCGCTTAAAGCGCATGCTCCTTCCTTGCCTCCTCCACTCCATTCGTGCAGCTTCACGCCATTCTTTGTCTGCCCTCCAACTCGTTCAGACGTGTTCGAGGTGCTCCTGAATTTCCAAGGGGCAGAAAATATAGCTGATCAATTGGTAAGTGCTCTCAATTCTTATTTGCATTCCCAATTCGCGATTCCCCATAGAATCTCACCGATCCCATTCCATTTTCGGCAGAAATCCCGAATTTTATGCTGCGTACATGCAACGGCCATTTTGACCGTTGGCGCCGCGGCGACAAAAATTTTCCACCTGCAAAATAACGCTAAAACTATTAATCCCTTGCGATTTTGCGAAATTCTGCGCGTCATTTATTAGTAGCTAATAGCCGCAATTTGCATTTTCGTGCGCCCTGGCGTCCCTGCACTTTGAAATTAAAATCATCAAAATCTCGACTTGTAGGCATGGTAGGCCAAAACCAATGGTAGTATTCGATTCCTTGAGCTTTTGCGCGTCTTTTGATTGTGCATGTTGGTCGCGAAAACATGTATTTTTGTTAGCGAATTTCCAAATTTTTCCACCATCGTCTGTGTGACGAGTAAATGTGTGTGTGTGTCAGAGCGCGCGAACGCTGCAGGGATGCCAACCTCAAATTTTCTCTCCCGCCACTTTACTCCCTCTCCATTGACAGGGTTGGTACTTGCTGATTTTTCTTTTTGTTGCAGAGTTTCCTAACCTGGTCAACATGACATGAATTGGATTTGTTGTGAATGTCAACAAAGTTCTACCGCATCGAGCTGATGAATTTAAAAGCAACCACCAAGTATTTTGGGAACGCACCGCTTCGTTTGCAACGTTGTTCAGAGGATTCGTGTTCAGAGGTTCAGAGGAGTTTGGAGAATCGTGCCTGTGATTTGCTGCGGATTTTTCGGTGCGATAGCGAACGGTCGTGGAGGTAAAGTGTTTTGTTCAGTGCTTTTGGAGTTTGGTTAATTGTGCGCTTTATCTGTTTTAGATATACCATCGTGGGATCACACATTGCGGGCGCGTTTCGTTCGGTACTTTCGCAACTTGTTCGTGAAGCATGACCGGTTCGGTCGGTTCGGTTTATCATGCCGCGATTAGTTCCGGCTCCTTTGAGCAAACTAATTAAACAATCGTGCGTTTCGTGTGTAGTTTTTCGTTCGAGTTCGACCTGAAGAGGTGTAACGCAATACTTATCGAGTTCGGTTCGTGAATTTGCTGATCAGTTAGAGTCCTGCTCGCGAATAACAAGCCGGATAGCTATCGAAAGTGGGTCGTGCCCTGTCCCCTTTCACTGTTAGGGCAGTCCGAAAAATAGTTCGAAAAGTAGAGTCACAGTTGTCGCGTTCGTTCCAAATGAGTGCGCGTCGCGATTAAGCCAACATAACCAACCACCACGAGTAGTTCGGTGTTGCGTTCATTAATCGAGTGCGCGTTTTCGTTCCGTTTCCATGAGGGTTCCAAGAGGGTTCCATCCATCCATTTTGGGGGCATTAAAACTCGGAGGCGGCAACGAGGGAGCAACAAGCATACGCGGAGCTGATGTTGCAGATGCCCACCGCCTGAAAATTTGATGACGAGGTGAGTGAGACCCTTCCAATGGGACGCAAGTGGCGAGTATTTATACTCAAAGCTTGCGCGCTCGTTGGTTGATTGGTATCAGCTTTCAAGACGACGTAGACAACTTGAACAAGTTGCATCGATGCGGTTTGGCAAACAGTCAGATCGCTCAAAGTGAGTACCTTTTCTGGCACCGTGCCAATTTTTCTCGTCATCCGCGAACGGGCGCGACGCGTTTTTTTTTGCTGCACTTGTAGATTTTCTCAACTCTGCCGCATTGGTTCATCATAGCTTCAGTGATAGGGATCATATGTAAATTCACGGGTCGCGAATCGCGGTTAAATATTTAATAATTAATTTTAAATTTCAAAGTTTAATGTGCCTGAATAATTAGGCGCCAATTGTAATCATTGTTAATCAGCAACAAGTTTCTTAAATAAATAATAATTAATTAACTTCATCATTTAATGCGCCTGTTTGAATTTTTTTGCTTTGCTTTTTTGTCAATCGAATACAAAGATTTGAAGCGCTTTACCACGTTTTTTGAAGTCTGCCGAATTTTTGGCAATTTTGAGCGTGGTTCATCATAAGTCTTAATTAAATTTCAATGCTAATGCGCCTGAATAATTAATTATTAAATAAGCCAATTGTAACCATTGCTGATTTTGAACTATCAGCCACAATAAATTCTGGAATAAATCCCGAATAAGAAACAATTTAATGCGCCAATTGTAACTTGCATAAATATGAATTAGCTTCATCATTTAATGCGCCTGGGTTGTTCGCTTTGTTTTTTGCTTTTGTTTGTCAATCGAATGCGCAAAACCGAATCACCGTATATCCGAACCGAACACGAACAACCCAAACTGTTGTTGATTTAAATTTTCTGTATGTGCTTGTGGAAGTATGTCGTAGTGGCGAAAGGTTGGGGTTCTTTGTTGCGTTTGTTGGACATGTAGTGCCTGATCCGCCTGCATCGAAGACACAGCGTTGCAGATCTGGCTTCCGATAGTAGCCCGAGCCGTTGGACAATACCCCCACATATTGTCCCACTGGCGGCTCGCGACCTCTGCTTCCATGCGTCTCTGCTTTCAGCGTGCAAACAAACTGTTTGTGCCGGTGCGCCAACAAACTGTTGGTGCTATTTGTGTAGTGTTAAATCTTGGCCGGGGATATTCGCTGTAGTGGCTTATATTCTCGGAGCTGGAGCCGATTTGCACACCGCTGATTGCAAAAAGCGATTGTCTGTTTTTTCTTTTCTCAACATTGGAACTGTGTTAGGTAGGGACGTCTCGTAGAGTAGAGTCAGTCAATGAATAGGCTAGGTGCGCCAATTGCGGTAGTTTATAAGACATTACACTTCGAACACTTCCCTTTAGCTATTTATATTTGTGTATGTATGTCTAACTTTCTCCCGCTTTCAGGAATCAACCGCGATTTTAGTCCGCGTCCTCTCGTTATTAGGTGTAACCTCCCCAATCCCTTCATCCTTCCAAAATATGTAATTTGTGTTTCAGACAAATTGGCTAAGCTTTTCCACAGTTTCAATCGGTTAACTTGTTGATTTAAATGTTTCGCGTATAATTAGTAATTAGTGGAAAGCTGAATAGTCCAAGTTGTCGCCCTAGTTAGTTTTTTTATTTTTTTTATTGTTATTGTTGTGTGATATTACTCTGATCCTCTACACATTACACTTTTTCTAAAATTGTATTTCACAGGTATCTAACTTTTTATAGGTTTTGCTTTAGTAACTTCATGAAGGATCAATTTTCTGCCTTATACTTTCTGTTACAGATTTTATCATATCATATTTTATTCTAATTGAATGCTAGATAGCAATAGAAAATTGTTCAGAAATACCAAATTTGGAAATGCTGGCGTACTCTATGAATGAAGTCTCAAAGTACGTATCAGTAAATGTTGAGTATCTGTAATGATTCAGTAGTAATGACCAACAACAGGGGGCTCTAGTAGTTCTATTCCAACAAGTAATAATTGATATAATCTTTGCACATCCTGCTATAGATAAAAACTAATTAACGTGTGTGTCTCATCCTTACGCCGAACTTTGTAGCTCGGAAGTGAAGTTCAAGATGCCGGGCGATTAACGGGGAATCAATATTGAACCTAGAGCGACTGTAGGCTCTCCAAATAGGTCGACAACATTGTAACTCAATACGCGCAACAAATTAGAAAATCCGCACAACAAAAAAGACGCTCGGCAATTAATACCTACTCTCGCATGATGCCCGACAAAAGGCAATCATGATAATATCGTGATCGTTGAGTTTTTTATTATTATTTTTTCGGTATCTCTATGGAATTCGATAAAGCAACCGCAAATGCGCGATACTAATCGGCTGATTAATCGGCGTCTAATGCTCGTTTATATTACAATTACTAATTGGAAACAAGTGTAATAATTTTCTCCCGTAATTATTTCATTGTAAACGTCTGGATTACAAAATTCCCAATTGCAATCAAAGACGCTTGTTGTATGCATTAGGTAACGTGTTGTAATTGGAAAAACTCGGATAATAGGGAGTTCATCAAAATGTGCAACTTGTAAATTTCTCGCTAAGCGATTGATTATACCGATAAGACGTTTGATTGGTCGACATTGACCTTGAGTAGACCAACATTGGAAATATTAATTAATTTTATTCATAGATAAAGAATGGATTATATGCGAAAATAATCGGTGAATTTTGAGCGCAATTCGCGTTTTAATTTGAAGAGTCGTTGAAATCGTTTGATACGTGTTTAGAAAAAACTAATATTGGTGGGAGGGATTTGGGGGCATTTTGCGCAAGCAACTGGTGATTGAGGAGTAACGTTGGCCGTTTTTCTGTCTTGATTAGTTGCTCCCGCTGGTATCATATTCATAGAATGAATGGGTTTTTTGCGTTTTATTGTTGAATGAAATTTTAAGCCATCACATCAAATCGACAACGCTGAACTTTCAACTCGCAAAGCGATCCGCATTTCACACACATATCATTTATTCACTCATGTTAAATCAGTTGGCAGTGATTTTTCCTCCGCATATCAAACGAGCTCTTTTGGTTAAAATTATGAAGTAACGTTTTAGTGAAGGATCAATATCAGGTAAATAATAGACGTGTAGGAGATGGCAGTGATTTCCTCAATTAGGTACTCGAGTTTAATTAAAGTTTTAAAAATAATAACTGCTCATTCGTCCCATTCAAAATAGTTTCCCGGGCTTTACTTAACCAGTGAAATATTATAATTTGTATTCAGTGGGGATGATTAAATCATTCGATAAGTCTATCATTACGTATTCGCTGTGCATTGAATTTTAATCACCGAAATCATTCGTAATTACAGGGACAACGCACGCTCTCTTGTCAAGTATAAGCGCACACCCATACTGATTGTGAGCCATACACACTGATCGAAAATCAATAATAATTAATAAACCGATTATATCAACGTCGCCGTAAACGTATTCAATACTAGATGTTGTGTGTGCGTTCGCCGAATCCTGACAATGAGAACTTTTTTTGCGCAAAATTTCCCATAGCATTCGACATTTTTCGTATTAATTAAATTATATCTTTATTAAGAAAGGGGAAAATCATTAAACACGCTGCGAGCACACAAATATGAAATGGCACAAGAAGCGGCAGCAGCGGCCGCTGAAAAGAAAAGCAGCGCGCATAAAAAAGAGCGCGCGCGGGCGGAGAAAACGACGTAAAGAAAAATATCGCGCGCAATGACAACGCTGAAGACGACGCCGCCGCCGCCGACGACGTCGATGCCGGCGTCGACGTCGACGTCGCTGCTGCCGATGGCGGCGGTGGTGGTCGTTCGTAGTGCGTTGTTTTTCGGGGGGCGAAAAGGGCCAACGACGTCGACCGACCGACCCGTCGACCAACCAACCGAGCGAGCGAACGAGAGCAAGCAAAATTCCCCGTCGATGCGGACGGAGAGCGTGTGCAATAAAAAATATAATAACAAAGTGCGTTATAAATCCACGCGCTTCTTGTACAAATGGCGGATTTTGTCATCTAATTTTGATGGAGCTGCGCACCGGCGGCGTCGAAACGCGACGCTGCCCTTAAATTATCAGTAGCCAGGCCGCGCTAGTGTCGTTAGGTGCTCACACGATGAACGTTTTCTAAAACCGACGGCGTTGGTCCTTGTAAGTACACAACATCGTCGAAACATGGATAGATCATTCATTTTTATTTTTTTGGGGTTTGTGTGTGTCTCTTGTGCTGTGCATTTTAATTCATTTCCTGCATGGATTTTGATTTTAATTTTTCGCCAATTACTTCTCACTTGATGAGATAAGCTCGTTTCATTTGCTCGTTTGTTCGATTCCTGTTTCTAACTAGTTTGGGCTGTTATCAAGTGGTGATTGTTTTAAAATCATTTTCAAGTGCACTTCAGCGTACTCCTCCTCAGACTTGTGATTTTTTGCGATTGAGTTTTGAGTGTTCAGTGCTCCGAAGTAACCAATGTGTGATCCAGAAAGTTCAAAATCCGAGCCGGCTTCATTCATTATTTTAAAATTTGTGACGGGTTCAATCAAACATAAACAAATGTAGGAGAAGGAGATTTTTTCATATTATCTTCAACTAAAAAATAATCAGTCAATTCAAAGTAATTTCGTGATTCGAGTTTTTTTGTCTTCACTAATTGAACCTCAATGAGTTAAGATGATTGTCTCATAATCAATAAGTGCGTTTGTGTGCTCGCTGTTTTCTAATTTCATTAGCGGACAGAAATTAATATATTGCTGCCTATCATATTGGATTCCTCCTTCATTAGTTTGACTTTTATACATCTTTCAAATCATTCAATTCGTGGATGTATTATTTCGATGGCAATAAATTTTCGTGAAAATATATTGATTCACAAATTCGATAATGTTGTTATTATCATTGAACTTTTTGAATCAAGTTGAAAGGATGTTGTTTAAACTCGAAGGTGAAAGTGAAAACGAAATTGAATTGAAAAGGGAAATTGTTTGTTCGGGCGATGCACCCATCTATAAAACCCCTGAAAAAGGGAAATTGTTTGTTACCTGTACGATATTCGGGACGTTGCGTGGTTCGCGGAAATAGGTTATATATTTATCGATTGAATTGAAAATTGCGAATTTCAAACATTTTGCGAATTTTTTTCCTTCAAATATCAAGCAAGGCGTGTCGTATGGCCTTATGCTTGTGTGGCGGTTTCTGACGTGGGGGACGTGTACGTGTTGTCTATGTGTGTATGCCATATCTTATATATTTTAGGGTGCGCGTTTTGACCGCTGGTCGCCGACTCGCTGGCCGCGTGGGTGGAACTATTGATCCACAATACGCCATCGTCGTCTTTCACTCGCGCACACCACCACCGTGGTGGCGGTGGCGACGACGTCGACGACGACGACGTCGACGTCGGTGGCTGCTGCTGTTGCTCCTCCACCATGGTCGCACTCACCCTCGCCGGGCGGGCGCGCACACAGTTCTCATTTGCGCTGTCCGTTATGTTTCCATTCGTCATTATGTTATTCTGATAGCCCTGTGTTGCCTTTATCTGATGATCAATAATTTCCCCAGTTCTTGGTATCCACATTTTTTCGGCATTGCTCGCGCCACGCACACACGCATTTACGCACCCACACACGCTGCCGATTTCGGGGTTATATTGGGAACTCTTGCGCGCGCGGAGGCAGCAACGTATTTGTTTTTCAGCGACATTCGCCGTTTGCGTGTCCTCGCCAACGAAATATACGAGTATGATGCGTGCGCGAGCCTATGGGCGCACATGTCTGCGTGAATACGGCGTTTTTATTTTAAAGTAATAATAAAAGTTCGAATACGCTTTCCGTTTTCGTTTCGTTTTCGCCCCCCGGCACCGCCGCTTTCAAAGCCTCCTTGTTTTTCGCCGCATTTTCTTCTTGGAGAATTCATATTATAATCGAGCGCCTTCGACGTCAACTTTCCACGATAGCGTGCGAGGAGCTGATGTTATATGACCGAACAATTTCGCCCTCGAGACACAGATTCGGTTCAAATTTATTTCATATGTATTCACATATAAATCCCAATTTTCTTCTCCGTACAGTTACAAGTGTTCTTTGCTTTCCAAAAAAAATTGGGCCGACCCTGGTTATCAAACTCCCCCATCAACAAAAGTTCGCCTACTTTTATAATACAAATAATTTCAATTTGAAAGCCTGGAATTTTCAATGAGCCCTTCGCATACTTTAAATCAAATACAGGTGTACCAACACCCACCCTTTTCCATACCAGATATAAATGAATCAACGAAGCAAATTATAATCAAAGCTACAATATCGATGTTGTGTTGTATAGGCGCCCTTTTATCAATATTATTACATTCAATAGGAGGCATAATCAATAAGTTTATATATATAAATTTTGACATATACGTGCGTGGTTGATTGGTTGGCTGATGTATTACATGCGTTTTTAATTTCATATCTGCGAGCATATTTCGTATCTATATTTACTTAAACATTTTCCCGATGTTTTTCCCTGGATGGGAATGGAAATTACGTGCACTTGAATCGAATTTAAATATTGACGAACAAAATAGCGCCCAAATTTTATTACCACGTCGAGCTGCTATCACACAGGACGTTTTCATTTAAACTTCTCATTCAACTTGCAACATTTTTTCCACCAACTAACAACCAATTTGTAAAAACAGCCTGTATGTGCTAACATATGCGTATCAATGATATTGCTCATTATATCTAAATGATTTTTTGGAGATTTCCCATTATCAATTCACTCAAATATAGCGTTAGTCTGTTTGGTAGGAAAAAAAGTACAAATGTTCTTTTTGGGCAATGTAAAATTTGGTTGGAATTAATGATATTTATCGTGGTGGGGGATTCACACGCATTTGAAGGGTCGTTGTAGTCGTAGAAGTTCGTAGTAGGGGGATGATAGTTTACCTCAATACGCTAGATTTTTGGGGATGTGCGTGGACCGCGTGTCACTTCATTGTACACTCGGCTCTCTAATGTGATATGTGGTGGTAGTTTCGAAGTGCCGTGTCATTTGGTGCGTAAACAGAATGCAAAGACATTGCGAAATGCGAGTGAAACAGTTGGTGTTGCGTTTTTGTGAAACTCGTTGTCAGAATGTATAGCATTTGTGAGAAGCGCTTTTATCAGGATAAATATTATGGTTAGTTTCGAGAGAAAAATCATTGGCTGATTAATTGAAAATAACACACTGAACACACACAACACTCATTTGCTTATCTAATCTTATCGTTAATTATGCGCATGTTAATTTTTGGTTTTAAATTTGCGTTCGACATGTGCACAATTTTACTTATTCTATAGTAGTAGCAAAAATATCTAGATCCTTGTCACAATGTTGGCCCTGTAGAATGCATGAATCCTGCACCGCTTTTCGTTATTCAATCGCTTTCTTGTGGTAGCTTAGTTGGAATTGGCTGGGGTTGAATGAAGATTGTAGCGACAGGTGTTGCGCAAACAAGTGAATTTAATACGACGTTATTCTCTTTTTGGCGATTCAAGGGACCTATGGTAGTGTTGCATGTCGCCTACAAAACAAGATGATGACATCGGTCACGTTGCCCTCCAGTTCTGGTCCCATACACGGCGGCTTTTCCTCCGGCGTGGCCAACGAGCCCGCAGAGAGCGAGCACGACTTCGAGACACCACGCCCCGTCAAACGCAGTCTTGCCGCCACCTCGGCCACAGCGACGGCGGCGGTGGCGGCAGCGGCGGCCGTCGACTCGTGCAAGAAGCGCCGCAAGCAAGCCACCCCCGTGCGAATATCCGCCGCCGACTCGCCGCCCGAAGGTAAACCCCCCATCCCGTCCCCCGAACCGGAACCACTCGCCAGCTGCCCCATCCGCCAACAACTCGCTTACGGCACGCCGGCGGACCAGCTCGAAGCGCACTTGGCCACCGAACATATGAACATGGTGGTGGCTTGCAAGCAGGAGCCACCGGATGAGATGGCCGGACAGTATGCGTCCACCAGCAGCGACCGTCCGGAATCGCCACAGCCGCCACCATCGGCATCATCAGCAGTAGCGAACAGCGATCCATCCTTGGCTACCAAGCATGAACTCTCTTCCTGGCTACCCGAACTGCCCAGCAAGGACTGGATCAATCCGAATCTGCTCTCGTTCGCTGGCGCTGCCAACCAGATGTTCATGGGGCTGCCTTCGCCATTTCCGCAACCGGATGCGATGCCGCCTCGCCAACCCATTCGCATCTTCAATCCGGACGCGTACTGCGAGCTGTGCAACAAGGAGTTCTGCAACAAGTACTTCCTCAAGACTCACAAGGCGAACAAGCATGGGATCTACACCGACCCACCAGCAACGTCATCTTCTTCGGATCCGAACACCAGCAGCAGTAGCAATCCGATGGGGTCGGTGAGCATTCCATCGTTCGTGGGCAATGTGAAGATGCCGCAGACGAGCGCACTGCCCATGAATGTCGACCTAGGAGCGGTCAAGCTGGAGGCGAAAAGCTATCCGGAAATGTTCGTCAATCCATTCGCCAACAAGCTATTCAATAAGGTGGCGAAACAGCCATCGCTGCCACCCTCTAATGTCCTCTTCGAATCGAACGAAAATCAGGAAAACTCTTCCATGACGACGACTGCATCGAACGGTATGCTACACAACGAAAGCGCTCCCGATGAGCAGACCGTCGACGAGTCGTCCAGCCCCAGGGTAAACCAGAACGAAACTACCTCAACCTCGCTAAAACAGGAGTACATCTCCGATTACCAACAGTCCCAACAACAAGAACTCTATTACGCCTCGCCAAGTAAGCTATCGCCCGGCCAACAAAATCGCGAACTCGACCTGTCAGTACGCTACAGACGCATTGGTGTGATGAATCCCAAAGCGTTCTGTGAGATCTGCTGCAAGGAGTATTGCAACAAGTATTTCCTACGCACCCATAAGATGAAACGACATGGGATCTACATCCCAGATGACCGCGACAAAGATATCAAAACGGAGCCGATGGGTTTGCAGTATCCCCAAACGAGCCCATTAAATTTGATCATGGGCGAACAATCAAATTCCAGTTCAGACCGCAAGACGTCGTCCCCATCAGACATTAGTTGCGAATCCTGTGGGATTCGATTCCAGAATATGAGCCTGTACCAACTTCACAATGTTAGTGTACATGCCAAACTGCCACCTGCTCCCAACGAACACCATCAACAACAACAACTACAACAACCAAATAACCTTTCTGCAACCACCGAAGAAAAGAAGTCTGATAATGAAAAATCCTCCACGGATACCATCAGCGAAGACCTACAAAAATTGCAAACGATGATTCTGCAATTGAACGACCTCGAAGCCAACAAAACGAATAGTACGTGCAGCTCGTGCAACAAAGAGTTTGAAAACCGATACTATCTGCATGCGCACATGATGACCGAGCATGGTATTCTACTCGATGAAAACGCTGATGCAGAAAAACCCACTGATCCAACAGATTCTACCAATACGAACAACAATACCATGTGCGACATGTGCGGCAAAGATTTCCCGAATAGTGACGATCTGAAGAAACATATTTTTGAAGCACACAAGCCTCAGGTGAAGGACGAATTCAACAATGGCTTTACAACCCCCGAAAAGTCCACGATTCGCACACCCGTTACCAATGTGCAGACATCCGAACGAAGGACCTCTATGAATTTGACACCAACGAGTAGTTATTGCGAAATCTGCAACAAGGAGCTGTGTAACAAGTACTTCATGAAGACTCATATGCAGCGTATGCATGGTATTGAAATCGAGAACGGTGCCCAAATTGGTGGTGTGGTCTGTGACATCTGCAACAAGGAGCTATGCAGCAAGTACTTCTTACGTGTCCATAAACACAACACCCATGGGATCGTCGAGTACGGTTCCAATCTGTTACAACCGCGTAAATTCGAGGACACCTCTCAAAACCCACTACCACCGCCTGTTGAATCTGACCCAGCCCTGAAACCTGCTGACCTTGCGGACCTCAGCCATCGTTACTTCACCCACTTTACCGAGGTGTGTAGTCTGTGCAGTCGAAGATTTCGGAGCACCAAGTGGCTGAAGGCCCATCTCCTCAGCGACCATGGACAAGCAGGAGCTGAGAAATGGGCTGAACTCGAACAACAGCTTCAGTTGTCCATGGTACAACCCAACAAATCGGTATCAGCAGCCACACCATCAACCAAATCGACCTCTCGGGAACGAATCAGCCCATCGATTAAGGTCCCAATCAGTGCTGCCGAAGCCATCAACATGCAGCAACAACAAAAGCTGGGGCTACAGAATGTCCTGTCGTCAATCTTCGGTGCTGAGGACTCTATGGCGAAGACATACCACTGCTCGTACTGCCCATTCTCCACACCCGTGTTGCCCTTCCTCTTTGTTCACGAGCGATC
>JARJDZ010011064.1:0-23245 GCA_030264555.1 Aleochara sp. GC000083
ACAATTTTTGTACGAAAATACCTTTAAGACTGATGTCTTGACGTTCAACAATGTAATGGGCAATGGGTGCACCACCATCATCCTTGGGCTTCTTCCACTTCACCTGGCAGGAGTCCTGGAACACCTCGAAGACGTCAACATCCTCCGGAGGTGATGGCGTCTCCTGCATGATGATGTTAACATCCTTGATGTCTTCGCCTTGTCCGTTGGACAATTTTATTTGGTACATTCCGGACTGCTCTCTCGAGGGTTTCTTGAACTTGTACGTCACCTTATTCTCGCCAATGACGACATCGACTTCTTTAAGTGGTAGGATTTTACCATCCTTGATGATTTTCGCCTCAACCGGTGTCTGTCTCGTTCCTTCAACTATAACTCAACATTTTTAGAAAAACCCAAATTTAGAACCTTCAGAAACTTACTTGTATATGGTACATCCATGAGGATCATGGCGGCAGCTGGTGCTTCGAAGGTCGATGGGAAATCAATCATGGGCTTGCTTTCACCCTTCTTCACGGAGAGCTTCATCGACGATTGTAGTTTACCCGACTCGCACATGATTTCACCATCATCTTCCATCTCCAATTTGTTGAACACCAATTGATGACGACCACCTCCAAGATTCTTGATCTCCACCCGTTCGGATGGGACAATGGGCTTACCATTGAAGGTCCAGTCAGCTGGGGCTGTCTGGTCTTGAAGTTCAACTTCAAGGATTAGTTTGTCGCGTTCAATGGCGTCGGTATCCTTCAGTTTCTTATTGAACCGGTTCAAGTAGTTGATGACAATCTCTGCCTCGGTTTTGTCGGCATTGCTCACACATTTGTACATTCCAGCGTCAGTGATCTTGGCGTCCTTGATGACCAGTTTCCGTTTACGTCCATCTTTGGAGATGACCAATCGTTTGTCCCCGGTGATTTCCTGTTCGCCTTTGTACCATTTGACATCGCCACCAGCGTCATCCAATTCGCACAGCAAAGTGACATTCTCCTTCTCGACGAGTTGTTGATGCTTAAGAACCTTGACGAATTTGTATGGGTATTCTGTGATGGTCACTTTGGTAGCAGTGACATTATTCTCTGTCTGCTTCTCCAATTTGCACGAATAGTCTCCGGTGTCGTCCAAGACGCAATCTTTGATGGTCAAGGTGCATTTTCCGGAAAGGTCCTTGGAGATGGAGAAGTGGTCACCATCATCCAACTTGGTGGTACCTTTGTACCATCCTACTACAGCCATATTGGAACTGACGTGGCATTCGAGGACGGTTTCGTGTTTGGTGTAACCATCGTACTTCTTCTTCAGAGGTTTCGTGAAGGTGTAGATTGGGTCGGGTTCATCGACGTTGAGGAAACCCGTACTGGAGACTCCACCAATTTCGATGCTGTATTTTCCGGTGTCTTCAACCTTGGGGTTCATGATGATCAAGATGTAGGAGTCGTTTTCGTTCTTGAATTTGTACTTGGAACCCGGGAATAGTTCCTAAAATTTGAAAATGGGTTTATTTCATGGTTCCAATTTAAGGTAGGGTTCATTACGTCTTTTTTGAAGAGCCATTTTGGTTTGCAATTGGGTTTCGAGAAGTTGGCTTCGAAGACGACCTTCTTGTCCTTTCCTTCCTTGGCGAATTGATCGATGAGTGGTTTCAAGAAAGTCTCCTTTTTCTGCAACCATCAACACCCCAAATGAGCCCATACCGTACGAAAATAATGGCGGACAACAACCAAACAACAACAAAGATATTTATAGAAAAAGTGTTGCTGTGTGTACAATGTGCAGAAAATTGCAAAAATCGTTGATGATTAAAAGTAGTCAAAATCTGATTTTCTCTGAAAACAACAAAAAATATGGATCAAATTCCAAAATCCTTTTTGTGGAAAAATCGTGTTGCGTCATCATCATCATGCAGACGATCCATCGATGCAGACAACATCTATTTTGGAGTGATTAGCACGGGCTAGAGAGTAAATAAAGCGGGAGAGATAATACAGCATGGTTCTGAGAGATATCGATCCATCGATCCGTCGATCGATCACACAGGGGTGGTAACAAAGGTCCGTCGAGCGTGTCCAACCTCCTTTCTTTGGAAATGGTGCAACACGGGCCAATCTGGTATTAGTTCAGCTAGTGATGGCCTTCGGGAGGAAACTGGTGTCAACTACAAACAAAAACTACAACTCAGGAAATGGAACCCCAACAACAAGACACGAACATAAAAAAAAATGAAATAGATATCATAAATCTGCATTCATTCCTGGTTTTTGGAGTGGGGGAAATTCATTCATCATCTGGTACACGTTCTTGGCGCGCAACTTCAAGCAGCAAGCAGATCCAAGAAGAATTAATGCCAGCCAATTCGCATACGCATCAATTGGTAGATTTCGGGTACACAAATAGAACCGTTTGTACCATTGCCAAAATTACCCCCTTGATACGCATAGATTACACACATTTTCTGAGTTAGAGAGAGACAATTATGATCTAGATTAATGAGAGCGTTGATTAATGGCTTCCGCTGAGTCGGCAGATCGATCGCAACGGTTCGAAAAAAGCGTTAGGCGGCCATGCGTCCGCTTCCCCCATTTTTCTCCGAGCGGTCGCGAAGCGAGCAAACTAGGAGCCGAACGTAAACGAGGGCGGAAGGCAGCGCTCTCTGTGTCTAAGGTGCCAACCTTTGGATGCTCGGTTTGCAGAAGCGACGGCCAATCATCGCCGATGAGTTCATCCAGAGACGGCCGACGCTGAATATTAAACACGTCCTAGAAAAGCGGGACAACCTAAGCTATCTGTACAGAGTGATCTCAGAAAAATTAGTCGGTGTCAGTCCTGTTAGTCGATGACAGAGAAAGTTAATCGAGTCAAGTCAAGAAGAGAAAGAAATTTTGGTTGTTTCGTTTTGATTGCGTTCACGAACGTATTAGTTATTGGTTAAAGGGTGACAGATAGAAAGAGACAGACAGATAGATAAATAGATAGATAGATAGAGAGAGAGTGATAGATGCTATAAGGATGAGTCTCCAACGAGTAAGACACACACAGAAAAAAAGGCTGGAAGCGTGTGATCAGAAAGAGCGCAAGCGTTGAAGCCGGAAGCGGAAGTGCTAGTTTACAACACACATAAATACAAACAGAGAAAAACAAGAACACCAACATGGAAATCAACGTTGCACGTCTACGAAAGATATCTAAGGTCGGGGGGAGTCCTCGAGGATGTGGTGCGATCAAAGAACTAAATCAACATCGATCTTCAAAAATAAGATATGAAACATGCTATCTTTGCTAGCGTTCATAGACATAGAGTTCGAATTTATTTAACCTCGCGTCTCTTGAGCCTCGGCCAGTCTGGTATGGCACCAGCCAGACTGAACTTTCGCACGGATCCACACATCTGCGAAATCACATTCGGCATTTAGCAAATATGTCAAATCATAGATGAGTCTGGAATGGTTCAGATTTTTGAGGTCAATGTGTTCAGTTTTTCCAATTTGTTGTGTTTAACAAAAATTCTGAGAAATGGTAGAACTGAGTTTGGTAGTGTTTGAAATTCTGGAACCCAGTAGGTTTTTAATTTTAAGTTCCAAGTATAAGGTAGAAGAATTTTATTCTGAAAGGTCCTTTGAGTTAAGAAAGTTAGAAAATTGAGGTATTAACATCTCCTAGTTCTGAAAGTTTGAATTTGGAAAGTTTAATAAATTCTGAGAATTGCTGAATCTGAGTTTGGTCGTGTTTGAAATTCTGGAATCCAAATATTCTTAAATTTTAAGTTCCTAAAATAAGATAGAAAGTTTTTGTTCTGAAAGGTTCTCTGAGTCTAGAAAAGTATCAAGGTACTAGCATTCTGAAAGTTCTGGAAAGTTCTGAAATATAGTCAAGGAAACCTAAAGATTCAGAGTTGAAAGTTCGGTAAATTCTGAAGTCTAAATTCCAGAAAAGTTCAGAAGATTCTAGAGTTCCAGTTTTAGACTCCAGATTTTAAAACCTCAGTTCTGAAATCTTAGAATCTGGAACCTTATATTTTCAAATTAAAAAGTTTCCATGTTGTAGATATTATAATTTAAACATCTAGAGATTCCAGAATTTAGAAACTAGTATCTTGAAATTAAAGAAAAATTAGCTTTTCATTCTTGAAATAACAAATTTAAAAGTTTTAATTGAAGTTTTAACGTTTTAGAAGTTCCAAAACGTCCAAAGTTCCAGAAAGTTACAGATACTAGAATTTGGATAATAATCATTCAAAATTTTAAAGTGTATTAAATTCTAGTGTCAAAATATTTGAAAAATCCTAAACAGGAAAATATAAAGTAATTGAAGTTCCATTGAGAACCTTTCTAAGAAGTCCTAGAGGTTACAGATTCTAGAACCTTATTACAGACACTCTGATACATTTAACGTTCTAGACTTTAGAATTTAAAATTTTATTTGAGAATCTAATTTAGAAAATCAAAAACTGCTATATCTGTAATGTTTGAAATATTTCAATTTTGATCTTTGTTTTCTAGAAAAGGATAATTCTATTCTAAAATTTTAAAATCTGCAAAAAACTTTCAAAAATTTTGAGTTTATTGAAATGTGAAATTATGAAAATTCTGTTTTTAAAGTTCCAGAACAAATATTTTCCAGTTTTTTTGCAGAAATTTCAAAATCTAGGACTTTTTAAATTCAGAATTCCAAGAGCATTAATTTGTAACATTGGTGAAGTTTGAAATTCTGGAAGCTTAGAAAAAAACTATAGATTTTGAAGTTTTGAAGTTCAAAGAGACTAGATTTTAAATAATTTAAGTTTGAACTCTTGAACTTGAAAGTTCCAGAAAATTCAAAACAAAAGTTTTTATAATTCTAGTGTCTACAACCTTTGGAATCATATTTTGAAAAATCTAAAGAATCTGAAGTCCTAAAGTTTAAAATTTGGAGTTCTTTTCTGAAATTTTAAAATATTTGAACTACTGGAAGATAATTTTGAATAACCAATTCTGGAGTCACGAGAAAATTACTTCTTTCCTTAAAGTTCCAGGGTTATAATTTCCCAGTTTTTTCAGCAGTGTCAGAATTTCAAATCAAGTAGCTTGTAAGATTGGTAAAATTTAAAGTTCAAAAATCTAAAATTCTAGAATCTAAAAATCAGACAACCAGTACTTTCAAAATTCTGGTACCACAATAGTTCTAAAACTTCCAGAACCCAAACACAAATTTGATTGAATTTGTTGTTCCTTGATATTTTTTGTAGTGTGCTTTTTGTATGTATTTTGTTTGTTGTTGATATGCAATTGTTGGTTAACAGATGGAAGCTTGGTTAGCAGAAGACGTTCACCACAATTCTCCTCACACTCACAAGACGCCACAGGAGGTTCGCTGGTACATATGACATTTGACAAGAATAGAAGAAAAAATAAAAGAAAATAATAAAGAAACCAAAAATTATGGATGAAAACTGAAAACATGTGACAGTGTGAAGATGAAGACATTGATTGACAATTCGGACAAAAAGACATCACGAGGGATGTGTGTGTGTGTGTGCAACGTTTGCTCCTCGGACGGCGACACTGAAAAATCAACGGTTCAGCCCTAAAAGAAACCAACCAACGTAACAGAAACGAAAAAACTTCACCAAGAATGAAAACAATTCAAAAACAAAAAAACGAAAAACAAAGAAAACACAAAGTAAAAACGGCCACAAATTATTAACATTTCACTTGTTAAAATATTATTATTATTATTGGTTTTTATGGAGACGCATCGTTATATGAATTTTTTGATTGAATGGTTTCAGAAAGAAAAGATTCCATCCGCGTTCAGATTCGACTTCCGAATTTTTTTGCGCTTGATAAAACAAAACAAAGTGATATTGTTATCGGAAGGAGGGATCGACGATGGCATCGGTTGTCCAACCTTTAACCATGCCCAATTTTCGTTGCCGCCCTTATCAGCCGCCACCTCAGTGATAACATTACCATCCACCATTACACAAATATTATCGCCGTCAACGAACCATCCGGACAAGACCATGTGATGGTCTTTGTGCGGCTACAAATGTCAGAAAGTGTCAACATTTTAATTGGTTGCGCTTTAGAGATCAGTTTAGAGTGGGCCTGAGGTGTCCGAAAACCGACACCTCGAAATCAACCAGAAACAAAAAAGACAACCGCAACGAAAAAGAAAAAAGAACAACGGAGAAACAAAAATGGCGAAAAAATGGGGTCAATCATTGGCAAATCATCTGATTGATTGATAGATAAGAGGCACACGCATAGTAATCTAGCTGAGAAAGACCTGACCTGTTCTACTTTCTTGAGCGCTGGCATCGGCTTCTCGACCTCTTTGAGGTTATACTCCGGGTCCTCCTTCTTCTCCTGCCATTTCGCGTACTTCCTCTTCTTCAGCATCGCCCTGAAGTCCATACCACTCGAATCTACACATTGAACACATAACACATCACAAACATTGACCCTCAACCCATAGAGGGTTACCATGAAATGGAACCCCCGAAAAAGTGACGCTGCAAATTTTAGAAAGGGGACACTCACCGGAAACGAACAGAACAGTTTCGGCGGAATCTTCACCATGCTTGTTAGTAACCACGACCTTGTATTGACCCTCATCGTTGGGCTTGACCTTCCGGATGCACAACGTGATGAGGTTCTGGTCACCCTCGGTGATGAACTTGAAGCGTCCTCCTTCGATCAACTCGGTGATGCCCTTGTAGAACTTGAAGGTTGGTGCCGGATCGCCCTCCACTTGGACCGTGATGTACCCATTCTGATCTGCACTCGAGGTCACAAAGGTCAGTTATCTCGTTCTTCAGGACTACTTGCAAAAAAGCGTGGAGCTAAGAGAAAGAAATGAACAAGCACCTTCAACGGCCGAATAGTTCTCTTGGACATCAACGATGCTTGGCGGTGAACCCGCCGGACCAGCGGGTTTCAACGGGGTGGATGTCTTGTTGATGTAGTCCTCCATGTCAGCGATGCTCAAACGGCGGGCGTCAGTGCTCTTGCGTCGCTGTGAACCCATCCGCAATGTGTTAGTGAGCTCATTTTCTGAACCCGCGGCATACCATCTCGGGTTATTCCGTCATTTGGAGGTTAGATGGTTGTAACATTAATGGTTGAGTGTTTGAGTGTAGCTTTTGGGGTTAGAAACGTTTGCAAAGCGATGGTTTATTTGTAGGTTAGGTTCGGTGGTGTGGGTGCTCTCTGAGATCGCATTACGTCTTAGAATGGGTCCGATCTCGCATTGGGTGAGGCGAAAACCACAAGAAATCCGAAACCAAAAAAAAAACATCAACAGTCCAATCATGTGTGTGCAAGAAGTGGGCGGTTACACAAGTTGGTCCAAAAATTGTTGAGGATTAGCTACCCTGACTCGCTAGATTGATGGTCAAATATGTTGGGCACATAAATTCGCTATTAATCACATGGTTGATATTTACGTTTGGCACATGAAAAGAATTTTAGAAGTCTAGAAAAAATGCGATGAGTTAATCACAGACATAGAAACCCGGATCTCTTTGTACGAATTCTACGATTTGTGCCGTTTTCAGCTAACCTGTTTTTCCGACGGGTTGACTTGCAACTGTCCAGGTCTCTGTTTGCTCTTCACGAGAGGAGCAACAAAAAAGAAACGAATTAACATCGGTCTGAAGATATCTATGAGCTACGTTCAATCATTTGTTGCATTAATAGAGGTTAGGTTTTGTTCGGCATGAAGATCTCCCAAGAAACAAAAGAAAAGAAAACGAAGGCCAAATTTGTGTCTTGGCAAACACAAATCTCACCTTTGTGTCAACCACTTCACCAGGTCTCAATTTGCCTCCCTGCGAGCAACAAATACAAAATTTCAATTGTGGTACATCTTTCTGGCTCACAACCTTGACCATCAAGGTCATTGCATATATGTCAGATATGCACTTCCGGTGGGCACCCATTGCTGCTGCTGAGTGGGAAGTGTTACGTGTGAGTGTTGTAAGTGTTGGGGGTCTTCTGGGACCAGACCTCATGCAACCGGGTCCCAGAAAAACGTGTTAGGTGTGTGGTATTGAGTGTAAGACATAAGCACAGAATTCGGACTGAAACAAGACAATGTCGGACAACGATGCTAGGCGGTTAAGAAGAGATTGGTCATCACGGTGGTTACCTTTTTCTCATCGACCACCTCTCCGGGTCTCAGCTTCCTATTCTCCTATATTACAGAATAAATGATTAGTGTCTCGTGGATGTGGTCTCATGGTTACGTGCTGCAATCGGAGGCTATCAATACAAAGACAAATACAAAGTGAGGTTCCACTAACTGGAACCATGGTGAAATTGTGGAGGTCTTCTACAAGGGCTGGAGTCTAGATACAGAATGATTACATCACAGAGATGAGAATGAAAATGACGGGTACCTCGTCAGTGATGATGATGGAGGCCCTACGGCCCATCTCCTCCGGAAGGGGAATCAATGATCCGCGGCGGCTGGGAGGACCAGTCGGCGCCAAAGAAGTCTTTCTGGGTTCCGGAGTCTTCTCCTTGACGACCTCGATCTTCGGCGCTTCGGGTTTCTTGATCTCCGGCTTCTTGATCTCCGGCACCGAGGGACGATCCTGGCGTGTGGACCGGGACACAGAACACGAACAGATACAAGACACGATTAGTCGATGGTCACAGAATGCGCCTCGGAGTGTTAGTGGTTGCAAGCAGGTCTGATCGAGGTGAATTTTGGCGCGGCACTGGGCGCGCCGACGTCTTTTTGATCGCCGATATAGAATGGATTTAATAGTGGCGCGCGCCCAAAATACTACTTAATGTTGGACACTATAAATGCGGCAATTATAAATATTTGCTGATTAGGATCGGTTCAAGCGGCTAAGAATACCTCGCGGCGTCTCAGAATAAAAGCCTTGCTGCACATTTTACGTGCTCTCTCACCTTGACGAGTTTCGTTTTATCTCTGCCACCGTACTCGTAATCGGGGCCTTTCTCGTACTTTTCTAGAACCGGCCGTTCGTAGTCCGGGATTTCTGGAATCTCGTAGCTCTTCTCCTTCTCCTCGCCCTTCTTCACCTTCTTCTTCTCCACGGTCTCCTTCTTCTCCGTCGTTTTCTAAACAATCACAGACGAGCACATTACATTCTCAGAATCTCACCAGATCCAGAAAATCTTAGTAGAAGATATGAAGGAAGTCAGATTGCAGCAGAAACATCCAAGATTGAAGAATAAGAGAGAGAAATAGAGAGAAAGATTTGTAGAAATCATTTGCGAGAAGATTGCTTCAGATCACAGAATAGAAGATTGATTGGTAAGATTACCAGTTGTTGGTTACCTTCAGTTCAGTTTCAAGATGTGCCTGTTCAGCCTGCTTACAATCCCGTTGGACGGGCTTTAACTGAACATTTAAGAACGAATCTATTTTGGTTGCTTTTGGCGGAATGCGTTTGTGCTTGGAACTATCAACGGTCGGCTATCCAAATATATTGCATTTCATAAGATACTGGTGCAAGGTGCATGAGATGATATGATATGGATCATGGTATGATCCGAAAAATCAGGACCCAAAAAGTACGCTTCAAAAATAGAACCCAGAAAAACTGGGAAACGGAAAAAACCTCCTCGAAAGGTGCAAAAAAGTGCGGTCCAAATCTACCATGACGTGAATGATGGACACAAAAACTTACCAGTTTGACCTTCTCGGCGGCCTTCTCCTCATTCTGTCAAAATGACGATGACGTGGCAGATGAACAACGTGCAGTGAACAGAGTGGGACGGACACAGCATGAAAATATAAGAAACAAAACATTAAGATGTGATTAAGTACAACTCTTAGCCGCAAAAGATGATCCAACAGGTGGTGTGGGTCATTAATTAGAATTGCAGCCGCAGAATGCATGCCAAAAATTCCTCATTCCTCATCGCAATCCCGATCAGAAAAACAAGTTGGAAAATCTTGGCTAAGATGTGAAGATGTGTAATTAAGACGCTGTACTTGCAGATTTACACGTGTTATTTGTCTACCAGATACGAAAATCGTTAAAATAGATTCAGAATGATGTGTATGCGATTGTTAACAAGTCGTGTTAGAACATCTAGATACGATGGGCAACGATGAGCAGCAAAAATCTACGTTTGATCGATGCGATCGATTTTTACCACTATCAGTTCGGGTACGTTGATCGTAGGTACCTCCGGCTCGGGTACTTCCGGATCCGGTATGAACGCCATCGGGTCGTACTTGGCCTTTTTTCGGAATGGCGTCCACACGCGGACAGGCATGACACAGAGAAGAGAGATAGAAAAGAGGTGGTGATATGTGCAGAGAGTGTACAAGAGTTGTGGTTACACGTATAGAAAAAAGAGAAAATCATGTTATTTGATTGATGGTCTCGATGGTTCGCTGTTTGAAAAAAGACAAAATTCCAGATACAGAAAAAGTATTGCGTGTCTGTACCTTGCTGATACTGTAACGTTTCTTTGTGTCGGGTTCCGGTTCGGGAACGATAATTTCCGGTGTTTTGGGTTCGGGTTTTTTGAGTGGTGCTTTCGTGTCGGCCGGTTTCTGTGTCTCCGGTTCGTTGATCGTCGGCGGCTTGGGCTTGTCTTTGGTGGCCGCTTTGCCCAGTGAGGGTGGTTCAATGTCATTTGTTGGTGTCGTGGGTGATTTCTGGGTTAATCACATGAATAACAATTGATGACAATACAAATAACAATTTTGAACGAAAAAAAAAACAACAGAGAAAGAAGAAAAGTTGGAACTTACCGCTTCTGGTGTTGGTTCCAATTTGCTCTTGGTTACCTTCTTCTTGTCCTCTACGGTCTTCGATTCAGTCTTAATTTCTTGCTCCTGGTAACAAACCACAACAAAATGCACATGACATTTACAGAATCTTCTTGGCGAAGACATACCTGTTGTTGTACAGAAGATCTACGACTTGCGGTCTTGACCTCTCCATCTTGGATGATGGTCTCTTCTGTTTTGATGATTGAGCTGCGTCTGGACTCCACTTTGGTCTCAAACTAATTACAGAACAAAGACAACGAAAAGGTGACAACATTAGATGATGAACAGGACAAGAAGTTGATGGTTTCGTACCTTCTGAACTGAGCTGCGTCTACTTTCAACCTTCTTTTCAACCAGGTCCTAGAAACACAGACAGAGAAGACAATACAAGAGATGACATTTAGAACCAGTACAATTGTTACCTCGATTTTGTCCATCTTCTTTTTGGCCACCTCCTTCTTTTCCTCCACCTTCTTCAAACAAGAACAACACAGAATATAACAATAAGTAACAAGAACATTTAACAAGAGATCCAAACCTTTTCCTCTTCGACCTTCTTCTTCTCCTCGACCTTCTTCTTCTCTACAACCTTCTTCTTTTCTTCCTCGACCTTCTTCTTCTCCTCCTCGACCTTTTTCTTCTCCTCCTCAACCTTCTTCTTCTCCTCAACCTTCTTCTTCTCCTCCTCAACCTTCTTCTTCTCCTCCTCGACCTTTTTCTTCTCCTCGACCTTTTTCTTCTCCTCCTCCTTCTTCTTCTCGACCTTCTGTTAGTCAAAAAAAAAACAATAGACCATAACATTTACAAAACAATGACATCACCTAACTACAACATCTCATTCTGAACCCTACCTTCTCTTCCTTCTTCTCCTCCTCCTCCTCCTTCTTCTTCTCCTCCTTCTTCTCGGACACTGTCAGAGTAGCTATACTCTCATCCTCCCCGAATTCATTCTTGGCAACCACCTTGTAGGTCCCCGATTGGACGACCTTACATCTGGTGATGCTGAGTCGAGCAACGGAACCATCGAAGGTGATCTTAACATCTGAAGACTCCCGAAGAATCGTAGTGTTGTGGTACCAAATAATCGTAACTGAAGTATCAGACACCTTGAGGCTGGAAATGAAGTCAGCAGACTTCCCTTCTTCGATAGACTGCAAAGCACCGGTCAAAATTAGAACCAACCTTCAAAACCTCTTCAGGGAATCACTTACGACATTGGTGAGTTTGGTAAGTTTGGGTTTCTCGCCTTTGGGTTTCTCTTCCGGTGGTAAATCAGTAACCTCAACGGTCTGGGACGTCGCCTCACCCTTCTCGTTCCTCGCGACCAACTTGTAGGAACCTTTGTCTTTGGTCTCCACCTCGTTGATCTCCAACTTGACAGCGAACTCGCCATCTTTGACCTGCTCGATGTGCACCTTGTGTCTGCTGCCCTCTTTGACGGCGGTGCTCTCCTTGAACCACGTGCACTCCGGTTCGAACTTGCTCAGCACCTTGCACTCCACGATGACGGTGCGCTTCTTCACGATCTTGATGACCTTCGGCTTCTCCTTGATCACCGGAATGATCTCAATGTTGAGCGTGAGGTTGGCGTTCAGCTCGCCGAGCTCGTTCTTGATGTTGCACTTGTACAGGCCGGAGTCTTCGGTGCCGGGATCGTTCAGCTCGAGTTTGATGTAGTAGACGTCTTCGCTGACCTTCTCGAAGCTCATCTTGATCTTCGTCGATTCGGTGACCTGTTTTCCTTCGCGGTACCAGACGATGGTCGGTTTCGGATTGGCGCGCACTTTGCAGTCCATCACCACGAGTTTGCCGTTCTGGTGGGAGGTGATGCGCGGCTTCTCCACGAAGGTCGGGCCGTCGCCTTCCGGTTCCGGTTCGGCTTCGATGTTCAGATTCAAGTTGGCGTTGCTCTCGCCGAATTCGTTCTGCACGTGGCATCTGTAGGTGCCACCATCCGGACCTGTAGGGTCCTAAGAACCAGAACCAATCAACCCTTTTAGAACCCTTTCTAAACCAAGCTTCTCTAAACTAACCTTAATTTCGAGTGATAATTCGTAAACGTCTTCTTCGATGTCGACCACGGTCATCTTGATCTTGGAGGACTCCTTGACGGCGGTGGTGCCACGAAACCAGGTGACGTCCGGTTTGGGCTTCGCCTTGCATTTGCACTTCATCGTGATCAGCGTGCCGCTCTCGTTCGGGATGATCTTCGGCTTTTCGATGAAAGATGGCGGGAAGCCGGCCGCGTTGTCGCCACCTGCAAACATAACCTATTAAGGGGAGGACACGGCAGAGGGGCTCTCAAGAGACACCGAGTAGGCCATGCTCATGCAAGTGTGTTGCTCAAGACATTTCTCATTGCGGAGCAGTGTCTGGGGCGTGGGGGGTACAGAACAACAAGATGGTCGATGAAGAGGGGTGCGCCTCAAGAATGGGGCCATCCATACCTTGGAAGTTAAGCGAAATGTTTGCATTGCTTTCGCCGAAACTATTGAACGCGTTACACCGATAGTTGCCGCCATCCTCGCGCGTCGGGTTCGATATCTCTAACGTCAGCATGTAGTTGTCTTTGCCGACGGCTTTGCGCGACATGCGAACGCGAGCGTTATCGTTGATGACCTTCGCGCCCTGGAACCAGGTGATGTCCGGCGCCGGATTGGCCTCCAGCAGGCACTCCATGATGAGGATGTCGCCATCTTGTCGAATCGTCGGCTTCTTCGGAAATCGTGGTGCCTTCCCATCTGGAATTCTAACCAAGCACCCGACCTCAATACCTCTTGTACGTCATCAATTTGGGTCATGCCTACTTTGGTTTACCATCTCCCTCGAAGTTGAGGTTGATCGTCGAGGTACCCTCACCATACTTGTTCTTCGCCACGGCACGATACTCGCCCTTGTCGCCCTTCTCCACGCTGTTGATCTCCAGTCGAGCAATATAGTACAACTTCTGGTCCATCTCCAAGGTCATCGTCAAGCGACCTCCAGCTTTCAGCTCTTCTTTCCCATGGTACCTGCAACACTCACACGTCATCATCGGAAGCTACAGGTCGGGGGCTACCCACCATTGGAGGGTTGGCTTGGGGTCACCAACGCATCGGCACTCAAAGGTGATCTTGTTGCCATCATCGCTCTGTCGGATGACGGGGCGCTCCGTGAAGGTCGGCTTGATCCCATCGTCCGGAACCGGTGCTTCATCGCCTAGTGCAGAAACTCACCTAAACCGCTGCCCTCTATTTCACCCCCTTCCTCCCTCAGTCTTTCGCACTCACTCATCGTGAGCCAACACTCGACAATGGTCACCGATACAAGATTACAACAACAATAAGCTCAGCGTTTCATCGTCAAACCCCCCACTAAATGTTACGTGCTGAAATAGAAGGTGTGTCAACAATATGCACGAACATGGCCTTTTTCTGAGTCTACGTCTACACTTCCAGAAGGTAAAGAGTCAAACAAAAGAGATACAAAATGGAGGCGTCCTTTCGGCTGCGTCATCGTGGCGGCTGGAAACACGTGGTACGGCACAAAAGACAAGACAAATCTATGCTACTCTAGTTTCAATGAGGTGTGGTGTTGGTTTGGGTGCACTTCTTGGCGCGTGTAGGTGGTAGCAGCGTGTGGCACACATCGATAGTGGGTTAACAACTCACAAATTGCAACAAATGAAAAGCTGAGCTATTAGGCGGGCGGTTAGTCCATTGTACGAGTGCTGACTTACGGCGTCAGGGGGCGCGCACTTTCAGTAACGAGTTGGACCATCGCTTTTGTGGGGCAATCGTTTCGCGCGCATCACAACCGACTAGACACAAATGACCCACAAAAATGGTCGGGGTTAAGAAAACAAAAGCTTGGACTTGCTACTAAATCTAAATGTTTAGACAGAAATCAAATGGTCCTGGAGTCAACAATTCAAAGATGAGATGATGCTTGATGATTGGAAGCTTTCTTTGTTCACTTTGTACACGAAGGTCGACGACTTACTGTCAAAATTCAAGCTGATCGTCGCGTTGCTTTCGCCCAACTCGTTCTTTGCAGTCACCTTGTATTTGCCAGCATCCTCAACTGTGACATTTTGAATTTCCAGTGTTGCAAAGTACGAGTGTCCATCTTTGTCTATCCTCAACTGTAACAGGCACCAAAATGTTAGAAGTTCCAAATTTTTGATGGTAAGTTTGTTTCTAGCAAAATGATACCTTGAACTTCAAATTTATGATTTTTGAGGTTCAAGGTCTAAATTTCTAGGTTCCAGAAACCATGGCCTAAATTTATTAGAAAATGGGTTCCAAATATATATTAGAAGTTTCTGAAGATGCATCTTCTCCTTGAGAAATTTAGGTTCCAGTTTTTACTTTTGGGTTCCATTTTTGTCTTCCTAAAATTTGAAAACGAAATTTGATCCTTGCACACCAAAACCAAAACTACGAGCCAAGATTTTTCTGTGTACACACATTGAACGTACATGACGCTGCCAGATTTTGAGGTTATGACTAATAATAACATTTGTAGACCTAGTAGTTTGGGTTTCATAACATTTCAATATTTATATTAATACTTTCTCGTCGAAGACACGAGGGTCTTTATCACCACCCACGCTGAAACGTCAGCCAAACAGAAAGAATTTTGAGGTTAGAATTCAAACGTCACCAACGGTTTTTCTCAGAGATATTTCAGTATTTATGCTACAATAATTTCTTGGGGCTTGGTTTTTATGACACACATTTCATGCGGTCCCATTATATAAGATTTATTTATAAAATGCGTGGATTCTGCGGTTCCGAAAAAAACAACAACAAGCAACAATAAAATTTTTGGTACCCGTGGTCGCTGAATGTGGACCGTTTTTGAGAGAGATACCTCTACTTAAATTACGCTACAAATGCGGAGGAGCAGGTGTGAGGTCAAAAATAGAACCGGGTCCCAAATGCCAGAAACAAACACTCGCTCGGAAAGAAACAATTTTTCGCAATGACTCATGAAATTTAAGAAGTCTTTGAATGAGTAAAGGTGTAGAATGTTTGGAGGAGGTTTACCTTGTGACGTGGAGACTCTTTGACGGGATTAGCATTATGGAACCAGTTGACAACGGGTTTCGGGTCCGCTTGAATGCGGCACTCGAAGAGCAGCCGTTTGCCGTCCTCCTCCTGACGGATGGCCGGCTTCTTGGAGAAGGTCGGTGCAATGCCGTCGATTTGCCTACCATGAAGGTCACACCATCAACATCTCCTCCCAAAATTTCGGAACCTTCGAGGTCCTCTACGAAATCATGCATACAAATCGACCCATCGAATCGAAATGAGTCAGTGTTTATATTTGAGTGGGAAAAAATGTTTGCGAATCTAAATTTCGACGCGAAACGTGACCCCTTGACGTGGGATTACGTGTTGGATTTCGGCGGATGCCAAAATTTCGCATCGCGACGCTATTAATGGCGCTGTGCGCCGACACCCAGCACAAAATAGAAATCTGCAGAATTGTGTAAACGGACCAAGTCGTCGATTTGTATGAATGACCTGCGAGAATCTGCCGGAAGGTCCTGGTCCGAAATGTGGTCACTTACTTTTCGCGGGGTTCATCCATGGCTGAAATACAGAAAGAGGGCCATTAACGTTCGGTTCTTGCAGATATGCGAGAATATAAGTGTGTCGAGATGATGGAGACGATTTCTAAATTCCGTTTTATAAATAGGCCAAGACCTAGTTTCGATTCTCACGCGCGCGACCCGCAAAATTACAAAACGAAGAAGTATTTTTGGCGAGCAATTCCGAGATGACACATTTTTTTTCACTGATGATGACCTGTTAGGTTGGGGAATTGTCCCCTAGAGGTCGCTCACGTTCACTCTCAAAGAAATCCAAAGAGGGTCTTTTTCCTGGTTTTCTTTTTGTGGGTCAATTTTGGTCTTAGGTCTTTTCAGAAGGTTTCAACAGTTCAATCTAGGTCTTTGACGGTTCCAAAAGGTTTATGAGTTCTATGTAGGTCTCAGGTCTTTCCAAAGGGTCTAGAGTCCTATCTAAATCTTAGATCCTTCTAGAAGGTTTCTTGAGTTCTAGGGTTCTAGAATTCTTAGATCTTTCCAAAAGATTTATTGGGTTCTATCTAGGTTTTAGATCTTTCTAGAGGGTTTGTTGATTTCTTTCCAGATCTTAGGTGTTTCCAAAGGGTTTATTGAGTTCTACCGGGTCTTAGGTCCTTCCAGAAGGTTCCTTCAGTTCTTTCTAGACCATAGATCTTTCCAGAAGGTTTAGGAGTTCTACCAAAGACTTAGACCGGTGAATGAAAAGAAATGGAGGAAAATACTCACGACTAAAGTTCAAATTAATGGAGGCGGACACCTCGCCCATGAGGTTCTTCGCTTTGACCTTGTAGAGTCCGGCATCGGTTTCGATGACATCGTCGAGCTCGAGCACGACGAGGAACTTGTTGGTGTCGATGGACTGAATTTTGAAGGTGGTACGCGCATCTTCGGCGAGCAGCGTATCACTGCGGTACCACTGGATCTCGGGCTTGGGCAGCGAGACCAGCTGGCACTCGAAGATAAGTCGATTGCCGTCATCCTCCTGCCGCAGCTGCGGCTTCTGCGTGAAGCTGGGAGCGAAATCGTCGGCCACTCCCATGCTTTCGAACGGCTGCCGTTATACTGATAACATGGACGATCGACTGCCGCCTGCAACCCGCCCAACACGGTCAGACCATGTACACACACACTGCAAGGTCCCGCTGGTGGAACGAAGGATAACCTTCAATCCTGGCGCACTGATCCCTTCGGACGAACCCCACCACGCGGGCCGAGATTATCCTTCGTTGCACCGCACACACACAAAACCACCCTCTCGGCGGAAGCCTGAACGCCCGAGAGAGAGAGGGCGAGAGGGTGTGAGAGAGAGAGGGCGGTGGGGAATGGAGCTTAAGCACTTCGCGCACACTCCCTTCCGGCACGCACCACCAAGCCTTAAGTAGCTGAAGGACTTACTTCTTGCTCGGTTCTCCTCTACCTCTGCGCACTGCGCCACGTCACTGCACACTTGGGGGGTACTTTATTTTTTTGTTCTTGGGGGTGGGCCGTCCCGTCGCACAGACGCGTCGTCGAGTCGTTCGTCGTATCCTAGAGATTGCTTTGTCGCCTCCCAAAGCACTGACTCGTCGAGGTTCACAGCACCGGCCGAAATCCTCAGCGTCCCCACGCTCCCCCCACACCGACCCGAGCGCCACCTGACGGCACGCATCGATCGATCGATCGATGGCTTAATCATTTTGGCGCATGGATCACTTTCACGTGTCATTGCATTCCCCAACCGTTCATCAAAGTGTCAGGGTTTGACCCTACAAATTACCCAGAATTTTCTGTTCAAAAAATTACAATGGATTCGAAGTGACCTTCTTATTTTTAGACCCCAAAAACACCTGAGAAATCATGGTTGAGTAATGTGTGACCCATCTGGGTGACAAGTCAGCAGTCCTTCAACAAATTCTGAAAGTCTGAAATGAACATTTCCTTCAATGCCATCCAGCCAATCCATCCGAAAGGAACATATGATCGGCTCGAAATAAAGGCGCACGCTTCTGCGCACCGAGCGCATGTATTTTTAGCATTTTAACGGAGGAAGAGGTGTAATCCTATACAGAGCGTGTGCGCCCGGCGTTGCCATATAGGGCGGCGACACTCAAGCTCCCGTGCGTGGTGCGCATGCGCGAGTGACTTACGCTGGCAGCGCCTGCCGCGGCGTGTGTGCAGCGTCCCAGGAATGGTCGCCCACTGAGCGCTCCTCGGTGGACGACAGGATGCGCATCCAGAGTCTGTCGCCCCACTCTTCGGACACCCGGCGTCGATTGTGACCACATTCAAGCGTGTTTACGTTAATTGTGCGCTTTGCTCGCAGCGCGCACAAAGATGCTTTTTGTCGTCGTTTGGAAGGATGATGGAATCTTGGATTTCGTTCCAGCGCCTAGTGTGTTCTCGAGTCGCTATTTTCAACGGGCGGCGCATTCGGCCGAGAAATTAAACACATCGCGACGCGAGGAAAGTGCGCGCATTTTAAAAATATAAAGAATTCAAAATAGATCCATCCATACTTCTCCGCGTCTTGTCTATATACTTTCGTACGTATTTTTGGGCGCGTACGGCTTCAGCATCAAATTTATTTCATTGCCTTTACGCTCGGCCGATTGTGACTTAAGCACACTTGAATTGAGTGCACGCGAGAGGCGTGTATTTTTATTTTATTGGGGTTTTGTTCAAAATGCATGAAAATATCCATTTTATTACAAAGTCATAGTAAACATACTTAAGTCATGACGAGTAACAATTTCTTTTTTCGTACTTTTTTGAAAAAGTACTACTCCATTTATCAAGTGACTTAAGACATTTTTGTAGATTTTGAATTAAAATAAAATTTCAGAAAATTTGGTAGAAAATGCGTAGAAAATTGAAAAGTCAATCCTGCAGACTTAATTCAAATGATTGATTTTGAAAGATTGTCCATTTTGAAAATACAGAAAAAAATTGATTTCATAATATAAAGACAAAAATGATCTAAAAATTATAAATTTTTGGGAATTATTAAAAATGTTTTTTGAACTTTAGATCATGAAAAACTATTTATAATTGAAAAGTATTTTTGTCTTCTTCATATTAATTAATTAGGAAATTTTAGTAGATAATTATGTTAATACAATAAACCATTTTTTCTTTTCAATTTAAGTCAATATATTTTAAATATTTCTTGATCCTTTTTATATTCCCAAGGAAGGAAAATCATCGAAAACAATTTGTCAATATTTTCATGTACAAAATAAGAAAAATTCATTATCGAAGTTGCTTAAATTCTTTGTTTAACAATTTTAGACCAAGAAATCAATTTATAATTGAAAAGTATTAAAAATCAAATTAAAAGTTTGCAAAAAGTATCAAAACATCAAAATATCTTTTCCTATTCGCGAAAATCTCTGAGAAAATATTTAATTTTGCTACTTAAAATTTAAAAAAACCAAAAATCATAATTAATATCTGAAACTTATCGAAATAGTTTTAAAATTAAGTCAAGTTACTTAAAATATTTCTTGATGTATTTCAATTTATAAAAAAACTTTAATAGATAGAAAATCAGAAATATTGTTGCTTTTAGTTAAATTGAAAAAATTCCAAACAATCCAATGTCTCTTAAGTCATAAGTTACTTAACATATTCTTATGACATTCTTGAATTATGAAAGTCTATTTATAATTGAAGAGAAGACAAATTTTTGCAAATAAAATATCAAAACATCAAAACATTTTCTTATATCTTTGAAAATCATTGGAAAAATTATTGTTTTTGTTACTTAAAAATAAAAATTAATAGAAATAAAAATCATAATAAATATCTTAAAGTTATTTAGATATCATTCAATTTAAGTCAAATTACTTAAACTACTTCTAAAATGTTATAAACTATTTCTTGATTTATTATTATAATTGGCAAAGCTTCCAAAGCATAAAAAATTATAAAATTGTTTATAGTATCATAAATTAATGAAAATGAAATAATTTATACATATTTTACTTATAAGTTTGTTAAAAAAATAATTTAATGATTGTGAACCATAAAATCAATTACAAATTTAAAGGAATTGAAAATCCAAGAAAATAATTTAATTATTAAATTCTATAATTAATATATTTATAGTCTAACATCAACTTTTCTACTGAAAATATTCTTTTAGCAATTTGGAATCATAAAAATTGAAGACCAAACCAAATTTTGCAAAAATATCTAGTATCAAAATTTTCTGACGTACTTCCAAAAATCTCCGAGAAAAATTTCGCAACTTAAGCCTTAATAGAACTAAAGAGAAATTAAAAACATGAAATCAATTTAGATTTGTTTCAATTTAAGACAAATTACTCGAATTATTTCTAAAATATTTTAAATTATTTCTTAATCCTTTCTTAATTAGAAGGAAAAACTTCCAAAAGGTGGAAAATCATACAATTGTTATTTTTGATACTATAACTTTTAAAAATTGAAAATTAAATCCAATTTTACTTATATCACAAGTTACATAAAATATTTTTAAATTATTTTATATCAGAAAATCAGTTGACATATTAATACCAAAAATCAGAAAAAAAATTTACTAATATAATAATGAAATGAAAATAAATATCCTTTTAACAGTTTTGAACTAAGAAAATTATGCAAAAATTCAATAACAAATTCCTTGATAATAAAATTGTGAAAATAACTTATCAATTAGGATAATTTGAAATTCTGAGATTTAAAAACATAATTAACAATTGAAAACATCTAAACAACTAAGATTTTTATTGAAACCAGACGTCTAGAAATTTAAGTCACATTACTTAAAAACACTTTCGAAAACTTGAAACCAATAAAAGAGCAGTCATAGATCGAAGATCACTAAACTTCGGATACAAAAACATCATAAAACTCCAATTTACAAGTTTGGTCTCTGCAAGTCAGACAAAACAGGACAAAGTGACCCTGACAAAATGGCGACGCTGTGCGACCAACGAAGAATGAACTCGAAATGTCGTTTTCATTCGCGCATGTTTCTAGTTTCTAGAACGATCCGGTGCAAATGGCCCAAATAAAACTGTGTCTAGATCCGAGCTGAGTATGTCACACAATAAAACGAAAAGATGGCGACGTCCCAGAATGCAAGTAGGACAACGGGAACCGTATGGAACAGGTTTCGTACGAACAGATGAAAATTGCAAAACGTGCAATTTGGCGAACGCGCGACGAGGGAGGGCAGAGGAGCGCGCTCATTAAATATTAGTTTTAAGGACTTGAACCGGCGGCCGTGCATGCGCGCCAAAAATAACATTTGCATATAAATAAAGTCGGCGATTTTATTGCAATTCGCCTTTTAATCGCCGCCGTTCGCGAAATTTATTGTTGCGATTCCAACATGCAACTGCACTCGTTTGTAATAATTATCCTCCATCTCTTGTTTATTTCATCGGTTGGTTATATGCCGGTCTCTTTTTGTAGATGTCTCTGCATATTGGGTAAATAAACGTGTAACTTTAAAAGTATCAGATGATATATTGTAGCATAAATTTTGGTTAAAAACTATTGAAATGTATTTTCAAAACATAAAAATTTTGAATGGAATTGAATTTGGAAGAAAATTATTATCCTGGATATTCCAGTGTCAAAAATAAAATTGCAACAAATTGATTTTGAGATTTTTCACTATATTTTTTATCCATAAAGGACAAAATGTAAAAATTTTCCTATTTGTCAGTCTGAGAAATTCAATTTGATTATTCCAATGAAAGGATTTAAAAATAATGTTGATTTGTCAAATTTAAAAATTTCTTTTCCTCTTTTTTATTCTTCTTTTGAAAAATAATATGAAAGTTAAATAGTATTAAATTTCACAAACTTTCTTTTTGATTGCAAGTTAAGAAAAAAACTGATTCAAATTAATAATTCAAAATAACAAAAAAGTCAATATCAATCAATTATCCTTATAACTGATATATATCATTTTTAATTCATAATTTATAGGATAATTAAAAATTGCAAATTTGTCAAAAGATAAATCAACGAATCGATTCGACAATGATGTATGAAACACTTCCTAAAATTATCCGACAAATGCCCCCACGAATCTAATAATAACGACAATGTGATGAGGCGTTTGTATAACAAGCCGAGCGTACCAAAAAAGAAAAGTGCATCCACGAGAATTACAAATGTACTCGTTCTCGATTTTGTTTTCGTTCGCACTAGTTGCTGATGCATCCGAAAACGCGTCATTTTTCATGACAGGATGTGTTTGACTAATCGTGCAAATCTACTAATATGTTGCTGTTCAGGTTCAGGATTCAAGTTATGGTCATGGTCCCGAATCAGTGCGGGCTTCAGAGATACCCGAAATTGCAAAATTTTCGATTTTTTTCGCTCCTTTAACTGCGAATAACTTTTAAACATTTGCACCAATTAAACTAAAGTTGGGACAAAATTGTAGGTCTTGATGAGCACTTTCCAAAAATGTATGGGATAATGCCCTTTTGGCAAAGGGGAGTGCAGAAATCGCATTCGAAGAAAAAAGTTGAAAAAAAAGTTTGTAGCGAAAAAAGTGATATGAAATTATTAAAATCGCTCGAGTTTTTAAAAATTTTCATATCTCCGAAACTAATTGACCGATTTGGATGATTTAAAGGGCATTAATAGTATTTTGGCGAAAAAATAACATTGGTCATGGTCCCGAAACCCTGCGGGAATCGGAAATACCCGAACTTGAAAAATGGGGTCCTAAAAATGTAAAATTTTCACTTTTTTTTCGCTCTTTAAATGCAAATAACTTTTAAACGATTAGACCAATTAAACTAAACTTAGAACCAAATTGTAGGTCTTGATGAGTACTTTCCAAAAATGTATGGGTTCGTGCCCTTTTGGCAATGGAGAGCGCAGAAATCGGGTTCGAAGAAAAAAGTTGAAAAAAAAGTTTGTAGCGAAAAAACCGATATGAAATTATTAAAATCGCTC
>JARJDZ010011071.1:0-15728 GCA_030264555.1 Aleochara sp. GC000083
TGTTCTCTTTACTGCTGAATGCCAAGTGACCGAGTATTCATCTCGTCAGTATGTTGTACTACGTTGCCAGCTCTATCGCATGCGCACTTCATATGAAATACAGTTGGCGCAACAGATCGTCTTTCTGCCGTATTTATCGGCGGCATTGCCCAATGTTACAGCGCCCGTGAAGACGCCAAACATGAAAACACTCTGAGCAACAGCACCCATCCATCGGCGATCGCAAACGAAATCCCATTCCATAGCGCGCGATGATTGGTGATATGTCAGGTCATACACCCAATCTTTGCAAGTGTCGAATTCCTCCATGGAACCGTTTTTGAACATCCTGCATGAATCAAATTCAGCGTCCGATTTGTGCGGTATGTAAAGGTGTAGATCCGATCTTGAGTAATTTGCGTCTATGGGGTTTAGTTCTTGGCCTGGTATCAGGCATCTGAAATAATTTCACTTGCTAAAGCTTTATGCCGATAATTAAAAGGACTTTACCTGTGATCGGGCACTGCAGCAACGGTAACTAAAGATAGCATGTGAATTCCTGCAGTAACTGCTGCGAGGATATGTAAGATGAATTGGAAGCATTGATATTTTCCCCAATCACCTGAAAATACAAAATAATTTGTAAATGCTACTGTTTGATAGTTTTTGAGTCGGTAAGGTAGGGAACTTTATGTATCAACTGATGATAATGATTTCCGCACCTTTGTAATTACTATTAACTACTATATTTGGTATTTTTCCAGATCATTTTAAGCAAAACACAACCACTTTTTACTTACATGTGTTTTTTGTTTAACAAAAATATACTTATAGGCAACACCATATACGTGACTGTAGTTTTTGATCTTAAACTAAAGATGTCCCTGGGTAAACTTGTTCCATACTCTAATTATTTTATATTTAAAATAATATTTTATGCAACTATAAATATAATTACGATATAAATAAAATGCATCGTTTACAAATTTTTATAAAATATTGCTACATTTCCCTAATGTAAGTTAAGTTGCCTATAATCAAAATACTAAATATTCCTTTATTTACGAAATGTATCTTATTGAATCATGATTTATCTATAACATTTTAAAATAATAAATTGATTTTGTTATTGAAGTGATTACATTTGTTAATGTAATGATCCAGAAACTGACTCTAATGCGACACTTTTTTAAGTGCGGCCCTTTTATGAACTAATTAATTTGAGAAATTTTCGAACTTAACCTTAAAAAAAAATGCGGAGAATAACTAAGTAAACAATTTCTAGAAAACTTAAAGCAAATAATAGCGTATTTGTTGAGTTGTTGAGTGCATCAGTTGTCGGAAGTCATGCATAATTCAAACCTGCGTCTTTTTGTTCATTACGCACGGAGAAACAGCGATTATGCAATTGAAAAATGTAACGGTACATCAACTTAATTACCAACGATGTTGCAACCGCCATGTGTAAGTAATTGTTGGAATTAATCTATTAAAGAAGGCGGAAACTTGTGCAAATCATCTATAAAAAGCCGAAGGATAACTGAATTAGGTTATGTTTGAAACGCAGATAACAGAGATATTTATGAATTTGTAGAACGTTTTATAAAAGTTCACAACAGAAGTATTATTCAGACTTTCTTTTTGGCAAATTTCGGCGATTTCTAACTTGCTTCTGCAACTTTCACAGATTTAACCTACGAATGAGAGATAAGTATAAAATGCTCCATGACGATTTTGGCTTATTATCGGCGCCCAAGGCTAACTTTTTATTGCTTTATCTGTATTACGGTATGTTCGTTTTTAATTAAGATCGTATTTGTTTTGTGGGAAATTGGGTAAATATTGATTTTATTTACAGGGCCACCATCTTATCATAACCAAGTGGAGGACCAACATTTTGAGTGAAATTACATGTTATGTCATTTTGTCGCATAGAGTACATTAGTACCATGAAACTTCAACATTTTGTCAACAATATCCAAGAAAAGTCTGTTACTTTTATTACTTTACTTGATAAGTAATTTTTATTGGAAATTACTTTGCATATTTGGTTGCATAGCATTGACATTTTGAATTATCAAGTCATCATTTCCTTAAAGTTCAGTTAATTATTATTTAGAGTTTACCGTTAGATTATTCCACAAAGATTGCTGACTACTTGGGATGATTGAACTTATTAAAAAAATTATTTTGCCATGTACTTTTTTGTTGAATATTGAATGTGCATTATTTTAGCAGTTTATGGACGCTAAATAAATTAGGACTACTTGACAAATATCTACTTCTAATTTAATTAGTAAAGTTTCCATTTGTTTATCAATTTAATTACGTTGAAAATGAATGGAAACGTTTTATCTGAAACAATTTCTACGATTTGTTCAAATCTACATATAATGTGCATATTATAATATTTAAATACCATTTGAATAACAGTGGCGCTTATAAATAATGCGAGGCGTACGAGGTTATCATAAATTATTCAAAGTTGTGTGCACTTTGGAAAAGCCAAACGACGCTGAAATGACATTAATTAATCGCGTAATTCAATGTTACGCTATCTAAGCATGAAGATTTCAGCAGATAACAATTGATAATTTGTAATTACACTGTTAAATCTTGTATATTCTGCTAATTGGGAAAAAACAAATGAAGTTGACCTTCAAATGTAACAAACTAGAAATAGAATTGCTTTATTAGGCTTAGATTTAGATTTACCAGGTTTAGAATTTATAACACATCTTAAGAAGTTTGACTCAAACTTTAATTGTGAAAAATAGGACTTGAAGGTACCTTTGCAATTGTAGAGCATGCTATAAAACGAGCATATTATAAAATGTAAATTATATTCACACATGTATGTTTTGTAATAATTTATGATCAGTAGAGTTACTCCAGACTTTTATAAATGAAAGCGTTCACTCAACGGTGAAGGCCAAATCCAACGAATCTATGAATATTCGTTCACATTCAATAACAATCCTCTGTTTTATTTATTATAGAGAGGCCTGCAAGAAAATTAACTTCACTATCTGTCAGTAGATAACTTGGAGAACTTTCAGTTTATAAAAAAATATTTTGTTAAAATCCACATAATGGTAATTTTAAAACATATATAATTTAAATATTTTTGCTCGTAGAAGTATGTATTTACTCATTGTCAGTAGGAAAATTAAACCGAAACTATAAGTTTGGAAGAAATTGAATGGTAAGAATAGGTCAAGGGCCAAAATATAGATTGTTATGAAAAATCCAAAGTAACTGCTTTTTTGAAAATATTATAGTTCACTTTCATATAATTAAATAACAATCACACTGGTCATTTAATTCAAATGTTAAAAATCGATGATTTCAGGATTTCATCATTTTGATATTGGAAGAAATTATTTGGGGCAAATAAAATCTTTATTTATTGTTGTCATGGTAATTATTCGATTGTTGTATGCAATTTGTAGGAACTAGATTTCATATTATATGATTTTTTATACTATTTCAATGTTATTCATATATTTATCTATTTGAATTTGGTTCGTGATTTTCATTTCATCTAAATGAATATTTAATTTTTTTGTAAAATTTATAATCTGTTTGTAATTTGACACCAAAACTACTTCATAGTTTTAGTTGCTTTTCTAATAGCTGACCGTTTTTCTTGTTCAATTACCTAAGCTACAAAATTTCATATTAAGATGAAAATTATTTATTAAATTACAAGTAATAATTTAATTAACATTAAAAGGTTCCAATTTTTGAGGTTTTTCACAATAATTTACCACTTGAATAATGTTAATCCTAATTTTTACAGAGGTTGCAACTTATTTATAATTTATTGAGATCATAATGATTCGAATGTTTTATACAATTTCCAAAAATCAGATTGCATATATATTACTGCACTGATCTGGAATATTTTTTTTAATTCATATGAATATTTGTTTTCTGTAATTACTAGTAATTTTCTATTTAGTCGATAGATAATTTTATGACACGTTTCTGTTAGCTGACAGTTTTTTTGCCTAATTAACTAGACATACACATTTCACGAAAACCTAACAAGTGATAGTTTAAATCATATGTAAAAGGTTCTAATTTTTGAGGTTTCCTTCCTAAATTACTTTTTTTTGCTTTGTATTTCATCTAAAAAAGTTTATTTTTTTAAATTATTTTGAATTTCGGTAATTACCAGTTACTGTTACCTGAAGAAAATATGAATTACACGATACAAAAAATGTCAAATTACAACAAAAAATTTAATTCCCTTTCTTGATTTTTGTAAACTTCTCACACTTTCTAAACTAAACAATTTAAATATTTCGTGCAATTTTTAATATTATTATTGTTTTAATATTATTCCTCAAATCATCTATCTGAATTAGATTCGCAATTTTCATTTAAACTAAATAGAGTTCGTTTTTATGGAAATCTAGTGATATGTCTATAATCAAATCCAAAAATCAACAAAATTTCACGAAAAACACGTCTAATTTACGCCATAAAATGGAAACTACTTATCAAATTACGACAGATTATATTGCCAATTGTTAAAGTGAAGCAAGAACCGATAAACGCTCTCAGCTACCGTCAGAAACGTACAACTTGATTGCGTTTTTACGCATGAGCATTCAGAATTGATTCGACCAGCACATATTACAATTAATGGCACGCACCTTCGCTGTTCTGTTCTGTTATGTTCTGTTATAGGTCAAAGCCACAATAACAATTTGATTGCCTACGGGCTTAGACAAACTGGAAAAAACGCACTTCATTTCAACGTACTAATAATGCACATCATTGCAGAATGTATACATAGGTCATTCGCAATTGTGAAATTGCAAATTGAATTGCATGGAATGCAATGCGCACGTTGACACATAGCGTTGATTTTGCGCAAGATTTTCCGGCGCCTACATAATAATTACATGTTGGCGTTTATCTCAACTCCTACTTAAGTAACATGACTTCTTAACTTAACCATAGCTTTAGATATAATACATTATAAATCTGTTCAGATTATTTAAGTCGTGTTATAAATTATATATGCTATATTTGTACAGTTCTCATTTGTATTATTATGGATTATCTATTGAGAACAACTTTAAGTTAACAATAACAATTATTGTTTGTTGAAGTTATGGTAAATTATAGTTTTTAAATCAATAACATTTAAATGCAATTATTATTGCAAGTTGAAATTCAAGAATTTTATATTTTTTTATTATTTAGTATTTTTAAGAAATATCTAAGTAATAAGTTTCATTTCCATGAAAGCTGACTTATTGTTTTTCCCCAAGTAATTATTGATAATTATTAGACACTGATTTAATTAGATGATTAATCAATTTAATGAGTTTAAATCAATGCTTAAAGTATGTATTTTGAAATTTCAGAAAAAATTGCTAAGATCTTAATTGACATTCAATTGTTATTCAGTTTTTCTATTTTCGCATTTTTAGTGTTTGAAATTTCAAAACTCAGTTTCAAAACTTGGTGGGATTTCCCAAATGCATGGTTTGCAATTATATTTGGGTATTAAAATTTTTGTGTAATAACATTTTGCAATTTTTTATGAAATCTTAAAAACAAAAATATACTATCATATTAATTATTTAATTAATAACAAACTGCAAATACACATTTATATTTTAATTTATCATCAATATAATAGCAGATCTACAAGTAGATGATGAGTAGATGTCTGTTAGCAACAAAGAATAAATAAACAAAAAAATTCCAATGAACTTAAAATAGCTATTGAACTGGAACAATTTGTTTATTTTTCTATTAATGTTCATTCATAATGAGGAAACCAAATTACAGATTGTTTAAAATTTCAAAGTATGTCGATCAATTCTCTAACTCAAAAATCTCTTGTTATATCCATATTAGAACCTAAATATTAAATTTTTAGACTAAGTATTCAATTGCAGACCATCAAAATTGTTGAATATTTATTGAATACACTGAACAGTTCCAATTGAAATTCAGAAAATACAAAATTCTATAAAATCAGTAAATTGTCATTAAGGGAGAAGCAAATCTAATTCACATTTGTTATATTAATTCAGTTTAATATTAGAAATGATTAAATGGATTTTAGATTAGTCAAATCTAATTGAAAATACATCAAAAGAAATTCAGAACAGTTCAAATTTAAATCAGATTCATGCCACTCTTTGTTGAATAATAATTCAGTTTTGGATAAGCAAATTGTATGCAGACAACGTTAAAGTATTGATATTATTAATGCAACAGTAATTATCGTTTACTTTATAAATAGTACTGAAATAAACTTATTCAATCGAATTTAATTTAGATATATATTTTTGAATTTCAAATACAATTTCTGAATTATATTTCATGAATCGGAATTACATTTATAAGATTTTGAATTAAAAGTGACGTTTTCTGGATTACAATTCACCGATTTTAAATTCATTTGTTACTCTCTCAATTAATTGGAAATAAATAAAAACGAATATCTTTTAAGAAACCTAAATTCCTAATTTACATTTCATATTTTTCTAATTGACAAATTGATAATTGATGCTTTCCGAATTACAAAAATATATGGAATAATTAGCCAATTAAAAATAGTGAGTGATGTCTGGAACTTCAACTTTTTATGGTTTAAAAACAACAATAATTACAAAAAAAAAAATAATATTCAAAATATTTTGAACTTCGTAAGTTCTAGAAATAGTTCTTTTATCTATAATTATTGCCACACAAGTCGGAAAATGCATTAATTATATTCAAAATTGCATTACAAAACCAATCATAACAAATCACAATATAGCAAACAATTTTTGTCTACCCAAACAAATATTTAATAACCTAGAAACTCATAATTTCAGATAAAAAATTTATCTCTTCTACTTGTAATATTTCTTCTGCATCTCACAGAAATATTATGTAAACAGTAACATAGATAAGTTCGCAAACATGTTATTTAACAATTTATCTCCACTTAACAAACAATCACGCTGAAAATTATCAGTAGTAAAGTAATAAAATAATTTACAAATCACATCGAAGCATCCAATCAATGATTATTCAGCACTTAAAATTATATCTATATCTACTTCTTTTGCCCATAGGCATGTTGTAACATGAGGTCAAGAAGTACATAAAATTCTTAGATAAGAACCGTCAATTTCGGATGGAGATATTAGCTCCTCGTTTACTTTCTAGCTGATAACCAAAGAATTTGTTGAAAAAAACTGACCTAAGTATCCCATCAACGTATCGAGATCTTGTTTCTCCTCCATGGGTTTCGGCTTTTCCGTCATTTCGCTCATGGCTGCAACTATTGAGGAGTATATTTATACAATCACCGCAAATAACAATAAAGAATAAAGTCTTCAAAAACAATGCAAAAATTGCGTATTATGCATCAAACAATTGAAGAACTATTCGAAAAGAATGATGCGCAACACGCGCGCGACTCGACAGGCAACAAGCACCAACCGCACTTGCGACTTAACTGAACCGATTAGAAGTTTGGTTGAAATCACGTAAAAACATTGCCGACAGAAATTGTGGACGCGGTGCTGGTTTCCGCCTGATCTCGCTCGAATGTAACTGCTATTGCTTCGTGCGCGCTCTCCTATCATCAATCGAATGACATATTGCTGCTCTGTATACACCGAATATCATATGATAGCTGACGGTTTGTGGTCGTGCTGATAAATCATTATTGATGGCTGCTTTTAATGCCTAGTTACGGCCCACGTGTGCATTTTGTGGAAAAGTTGTATTCCATAAACAAAACAATCAAATGTCGAGGCCAACTTTGTTTTCCAGGCTTGAATCTCTGGTTATATCCCTTAAAGTCCACTGTAAAGTTGGTAACTTACGTACAGATAGGAATCTAGCTTCAATAGAAACGTTAGAAAAGTATTTTCCAACTTTTACACCGTTTGAAATGTTAGTTGAAAATGTCAGTTGCATATTTGGTTGCCTATGTTTAATATTGCTTCTTCTGTATTTTGTCGCTAATAAGTTAGTGAATGTATAGAGTAAATAACCGCACGCGCCAAAATTTAACGATATAAATTGAGATTTGCATACATATGACTTAAATGAAAGTTAAACTCTGTTTGTTTGCGTCTGCATGTGAGGCATTTCCTTGAAAGTTAATCGATTTATTGAAATGCGCATTACTCCAGACAATAAAAATAGAATAATTAAAGTGCAACCACATGCAATATCATCAATTAATATTGATGGCAATTTGTTAGCGTTATCATTTTTTTATTAGTGCATGATCGGATTGAATCATCAATTTAAATTTACACACTGTTTTTATATCTCTGCAGAATGACTCCTTTTGTAGAGGCGCTGCTATCCTAAAACCACAGAAATATATATATACACAGAAGCGCAAACCTATTGTTAGAAGATGAGACAAATTAAAACTGCGCATGGACGGTGCCGCACATGCGCACTCGCTATTTCAGACGAAATCATAACAAATCTATGCAACCAAGATTACAGTGCAGCACCAAGGTCGTTCAAAAGTAAACAAAGATCCCNTCTACTGCGCATGCCTCCCCACGTCCCAAGCAGCCCCCACCTATTTCTTCAAATGGTCGTAAAATAATCTCGCGCATCTCCCGGGCATTGCTGGTCTATGTATATATATATGTCTGTGCCTAAAACTTATTACAGAAAAAGTTCGGTTATACAACATGTCCGTGAACCCTAATTGGATTTAACTTTCTATTGGTGACAAGCATAATAAATTCAAGAATTATAATTAATAAGATGTATATTCATTATATAGAATCAAAATTACTTTATCATGTATTTTCTTTTTGTTAATTTCCATTATCAATGGCTTTTTGGACACATTGTATCTAATTGGGAGCTCAGCTGTAAGTGCGATCGCAGCATTCTCTACATTTACTTTACATTGGTATCCTTTGGAATCATTTCCGAAATAAATGGATTTTATCACAAGTAAGAGGTGTCGCTTTAGTCGTATTACAATCAACAGGAATTTACCATCGTCACTTGTCTATGATTTGTTTATAAAATTTGCCAACAACAGTGACGTGACTGGACAAATATAACAGAAAAAATCCATATGCTTAAATAACAACAATTAATTGGTGTTAATAAATTTCTAATATACTTTGAAATTTTCACGATGGCGGATTGGGAAGAAGTTAAACGTTTGGCAGCGGATTTCCAAAAAGTCCAATTGAGTTCGTCAACACAACGGTGAGATTTATCCTTAAGTCTTATCCTTAGCTATCAACCAATATTTATTAATTTTCAGATTATCGGAACGAAATTGTGTTGAAATTGTGACATTGCTACTTGAAAAGAAGCTGCTGGACCTTATCTTCACAAGCGATGGAAAAGAATATTTGACACCCCAGCATCTGGTAACTGAAATCTTGGGTGAATTGTATGTAGCTGGAGGCAGGATAAATCTGGTTGAATTGGCAAAAATTATTGGTGTTGATTTGGCACACATTAATGCACACATCAGTGAAGTGACCAAGAGTCAAAAGGACATAATATGCATTTTGGGTCAACTGATTGATTCAAGTTACATTACAAAGATTGCAGGTGAAATCAATGAAAAGCTGTTGCAATTTGGCCAGATTAATGTGAGTGATCTCACTATGCAATATGACTTGCCAGCTGATTTTATACAATCAGCAGTTGTGGAGAAAAATTTAGGCAAATTAATATTTGGACAACAAGACAAAAATGACCCTCGAGTGATTTTCACTGAGAGCTTCATTTCCAGAACTAGGGCTAAGATTCGAGGAGCTCTAGTGGGCTTGACAAGGCCTGTACCCATAACTGCAATCCTTAGCCAGATAGATGTGACTGAAAAGTTGTTCTTCTCATTGTTTGAGCAAGCCTCCATGCATGGCTCATTGACGAGCAGGCTTCCTGGTGCACAGTACATTCCCAATGTGTATGCAAGATCACAAAGTGAATGGGTCCAAAATTTCTACAAACAGAATGGATATTTGGAGTTTGATGCATTGTCACGATTGGGAATTGCTGACTATAAGACATACCTGAAGAAATCCAACTTGGATCTTCACATTCTCAAATCCTGTGCCATCTCGCCCACGCTCTTGGAGCGAATCCAAGCCGACATTGAAGAATGCATAGCTTCCAAGTCACATTTGGACCTCCATGCTGCTCTTCCAAGCGTTTTTAATGAAGAAGACATCCGCCTAGTCCTCGACCGCGTGCTCAATGTACAAAAGCAAAAGGAAAGTGTTTTATTGGGAGGGTATCTACTCAGTAAAGCCTTCATTGATAACCTTCTGAAGGATTGCGAAACCAAGTTGAATGAAAATGCACAAACGTTGGTGACATCTGGCAAGTATCAGCAGTACATAACAGAAGTGCAAGTGGCTGCAAGCAATAAAGGCAGAGGAGACGAGGAGGAAGTATCGAAAGTTGATAAACGGGAAGAACGTAGAAAAAAGGCTGCTGGAGGAAAAAGTGGTGGAGGTACACAGGGCAGGGAAACTAAAACCAAGAGCACAAAGAACAAATCAAAGAAGGCACAAGTTGCAGATGATTTAGATGATGTGCAAATCGAAAAAACTACCTTGGAAGTTCTCACTTCAGATGAGATCACGCAGTGTATACAAATTGTACTTGAATCCGAAGGATTGGACGACTTGATGGATGTGGTAACAGCGCATTTGCATCCGACCTTAAATGAAAGAGGTCTTGAAATTGCAGCAACAATTTACCAAACGACTGTAGCTGATCGTACCGCTTCAAGACGCCAGACGCATAACGATGTGCAAAATAAATTGAACACATTAATTGGGGATATCCGTTTGTTCGAGAAAGGTCTCAAATTATTACCCAGTGATGTGCAAACGCATCTTTACAAGTACCTTCTGAAGTCGCAAGCGACAGAGTTCGTCAATGAAATGTTAAACTACATCTCCTCGGAGGAAGGATGCAATACATCCGTAGATAACTTCAACAACGATCAACGCTTAAAGTTTATCAACGAGCTGAAGCAAGACTATAGGCAACCACTTACACAATTGCTGAAGACGCTCAATGCCCCAAATATCGACGATTTTATGGAGGCCGTGGATCCAGCGCTGGCGACCTGCAGCATGATTTTGAAGAAAATTGACAAAAAGAAGGACCGCGTACTCGTTCTAAACCACAAGCATGCGCTGCTCGAGGAATTGGAGCACTGCGAAGATCCACCCGTTGTCTTACACCTTTCCACACTGATCATTTTCATTACCGTCACGCAATGTCTGATCCATGCAAGTGGCAGACATATTGTGCATTTACTCAACTACCTCAAGCAATTCTTGACCGCTCAGCAGTATGAAGAGCTTTCCAGTTACCATGGTAATGGCAACAAATGAAGAATAGCTTCATTTTCAATGTATTAAATTTGTATTTGCTTTTCAGATATGGTTGGAATGGTCCTGTCGGAAGGAAGTGATGTGGAAACAGCCAAGGAGCGACTCAAAGAGAAGATGCCCACTGTTAAACAAATTGCTATCGATTTTAAAAAAGTATCGATGGACAAAAGTTGAAGGCAATCAATCCGATGATAAAGAAATTATGTAACAATGCATATGACAATTTATGTAAATATGTACAATATTAACATGGCCCGGTTACGGTTGTTATTGTCTGAAATAAAATCGTTTAAAATAATCCATTTGACATTGTAGGATTGCAGCCGATGATTGACATCCTACGCTTAAAGTCAAGTATCGATGATCTACTTTATAAAGCGTACATTAGTCCAAAAGTTAATAGTAGATTATATTATAAGTGTGAGAAATGGAAAATTATACATGAGTGATACACAAATTTCACGAGTTTATTATGGCATTTCGCACACGTGTAATATACGACATTTTATCTTAATGGAGAAAAGTTGATACAATGTTCCAAGAAGCAACAAAATGCAAAATCGTCAGAATTTCGTTTGAGCTGGCACATTATGATTATGTTTGCCAAACCTTAAAAACTTGATACCTTAGTAACAATAGCACTTTATTTTGTGAGATGCCATTCATTTCTCCCACTTGTAGAAAAAAAAGGTATTCATTTTTTCCACTTGTAGAAAAATGTACGTCACTGATTTGACAAGTGAAAAATATTCAATTTTTGTCACTGAAAACACGCATAGAAAATGCAACATTATACGCTCCAGTAAGATAAATATATATAGCTAAATATATAAATTAAATCACAAAGTTATAAATTATTCTTTTCACAAAAGTAATGAGTGGCTCGTTGGTCTAGGGGTATGATTTTCGCTTAGGGTGCGAGAGGTCCCGGGTTCAAATCCCGGACGAGCCCACGTGCGCTTTTTTTATTTTATTTATATAATTATGCTTCAAGGTATATATTTAACCATTAGTTTCAAAATAAATTTTGAATCACAGTTATGATTTAAATTTCGTGTTGGTAATAAGAGATTTTATTGATTAAAATTGAGTTAATAATGTTATTATTATATTCCAAAAGATTGGCCCATGAGGGGATCGAACCCGCGACCTTCGCGTTATTAGCACGACGCTCTAACCAACTGAGCTAATGGGCCTGTGGCTTAAGTATAGCTACTAAAACTTTATTCTTTATTAAATTTTGCTGTAAAATAGGATGTGATTTAACAACAAAAAGAGAATTGGATATGAATTTTGGAAAATTTTCCATATTTAGCTTCCTTATGGGATGAGCAATGTATACTATATTTTGTTAATTTACCTTGCTTTCTCATTGTTTTGAATTCTGTTCATAGTTCAAAAGTAGTGAAAGGAAATTACAGGAAATTAGAAAACATTCAAGTGGTTTGCTAACAATTTTTATAAAATCATCAACTGAAAATTTTATTAACAGAACAATTATTTCAAAAAAGAATTCTATACGAAATTATTATTTTTATATAAGTTAAATCCTAATAAAAGAAGTTTTTCTCAAATACATTTATTTTTTAAACATTAACACTAAAACAAACTTATATTAGTAAGACAGTAATAGTAATAAAAATCACGAATATTTTGATGTAGCAAAATGTTATCACAAATTTATTTCATGCAAATAAAAAAATTACTAACTACTATTAACTAACTACTATTAATCATAGTTATCATAAACAGGAAATTTAACGATAACTCAATTTGACAATTTAATCAACCTCGTGTTGTTGGTAAATATCACTTAAAACAGACATTTCCTTTAGTAAATTTTCATCCTGTTTAGATTTCCTTTTACAACATTCATGATACAATTTAAAAATCATCCAAATTAAGGAAACTAAGATTATAAAACCCAATATTCCTATCAAAATATGTACAATATTTTGTAAATATTCATTAGAATAATTTTCCATCCTGGTAAAATGTTTTTCAAAGCTATCAAGAGCGAATTCAATTTTTGTTTTATTCATTGATATATTTTGCCAATTATTAAAATTGTCATCTATGTGGTCTAAAATGTTTCCAATTCCATCTTCAGTTTTCATCGAATTATTGAGAGTTAAATTCATTAGTCTATCAAAGTTATCATCAATATCTTTTATTATAATATTTAATGCACTCTCTGTTGTTGATGGACTCAGCATTTTTGTTGTTGGCGTAGAGGTGGCAAAATGATCAAATTCATTACATGTAATTCCAATAATATTAGTACCAGTTTTTTCCGTTCCGTGCAATAAAGTAATTTTTGTATTTTGTAATTGATGATGAAGATATATTAAGTCGGTGCAACCAAATTGATTATTGTCAAGATTGAGCTTCATAACAAGTGTTGCTGTAATAATTAATTTCATTTCCAACTTTATTAACTGATTGAAACTTAAATCTAAATAACTTATTTTCGGTATACTTGAAAATATAGCACTGGGAATGATTCTTAAGCGGTTGTTTTTGAGATATAAATTTTGCAAATTTGACAAACCGTAAAACGTGCTGAAATTTGCAACTGTTAAATAATTTCCTGACAAGTCCAAATTCTTTAATGTTTTAAATTGGGTGAATGTAACAGGCCTAATTAATTGTATCTGGTTATTGGACAAATTCAATTTGTTGTTTATAATTGGAAATCCTTGAAACATGTTTTGTGAAAGCTCAGTTAGTTTATTAAATGATAGATCTAATGTGTCTAAATCTATTAGACTCTTCGATTTGGCTTGAGAAATTGTTGATATTGCATTGTGTTGTAGAAATAAATGTTTCAATGAACGTAGATTTCTAAATTCTTTACCAATTGTAGAAATTGAATTATTGGACAAATCCAATAGGCTTAACTTTGTTAAATTCTGGAAAGCATTATATTCAACTGTTTTAATGCTATTTTGTGTTAAATTTAAGATTTGCAAATTATTTACAGATTCAAATGATCGATTCTGTAGTACTGTAAGTACATTATTCAGAAAGGAAATCTTCAATACTTTTGTTGAATATATATCCGGTTTTTGTGTTGTTACATTAACACTGCTGTTATTTATCTGTAGATTGAGAGATCGAAAATTACTCAGCACCATTGGAAGTGTCAACGAAAAATTCGTTATTATGCCATCATTTACATCGATGAAAAATTGTTGATATCTATAGGCACTAGTCTTATACAAAAATATGATATCTTCCTTTGTTGGATTATTTAAATTACTCATTTTACAATAAATATTACTATTCTTTGTAATACAAGATGATTCAACCTCTTGCAAAAAGTATGAATAAAACCAAAGAAGGACTCCAATTCGTATTGCATATTTATGCATTGCAATATCTAGAAGTATATGGGAAGCTAGTTAGTTTGAAATAGATATGTTGTTTTGTAATTACCCAAATATGATGGTATAAGAAAAATATATCCACTAGTAATAAGAATTGATGCTGATGCAAAAAATAGTCCAATGCAGACAAAATTCAATCTGAAACTGAATTCGATGAGCTTCAACTGCAGATTGTTAATATCATATCAGTACTTCCTGGCAAAATTTATGAACAAAGTGATATACAAATGGGATAAACCACAATTTTAAGTCATTGTTGAAGATGACACTGAAATATATTAGAGCGTTTCATATATTGGTTTCATTATTTGTTTTACTGTTATGAAATTGATTTTTCAATAAAAATGTGTTTATCTTTCGCCCTTTATTTAAGAATTTTCCTGTCATATAGCTTCAAATACTTTTACCGTACTGAAGCGTATAATGTTGCATTTCCTATGCGTGTTTTTAGTGACAAAAATTGAATATTTTTCACTTGACAAATCAGTGACGTACATATTTCTACAAGTGGAAAAAATGAATACTTGTTTTTTCAACAAGTGGGAGAAATGAATGAAATCTCACAATATAAAGTGCTATTGTTACTAAGGTACCAAGATTTTAAGGTTTGGCAAACATAATGATAATGTGCCAACTCAAACGAAATTCTGACGATTTAATTGTGACATTTGAAATGTCATATCAAAAATTGTAGAAGTAATTTTTGATTTTGTTGCTTCTTAGAACATTGTATCAACTTTTCTTCAATAAGATAAAATGTCGTATATTACACGTGTGCGAAATGAAATTTTCGGTGAATCAATCACCGAAATTCACCCCTTAAAATAAAATAGATAGAATTTCTTGCAAAATCATGTAAAAATCATAGATATAGAATATAGATTGCTCATAGACCTGCGCAGACCTCCAAAATGTGGCACAATTTCAAATCCGCCATTTTGATTCGCAGTTTCGCCAACCCTTGGTGGAAAGTTGGTAACAT
>JARJDZ010011073.1:0-24031 GCA_030264555.1 Aleochara sp. GC000083
GGTGGCGGCGACGGCGGCGGCAACAACAAAACAACACCGCTCCCTGCTACCACGATCATCACCGTGGGCTACGCGTTCGCTCCCCGTTCGACACCGTCCTTCATGCATCATCCGAATACAAGCAGAAACAGCAACATACAACTCGGTACGCGCTGGCTAATAATAATCATCACTTTGCTCGAACCGGAAGCATTGCCAATGAAAACAGATACCTGTTAGAATGGACATTGAAGCTTGATGAGCAACTAGAAATGTGGTACGAAACTGAATTATCAAGATGTCTGGTGGTTTCAAACCAGAATGCTAGGGGTATGTCAGAATGGGGACACTCTTTTGCCCAATCGATTATATAAAAAGTGCGTTTGTTACACAGATTTCCTCTCCAAATTCGATTCCCCGAGTCTGATGTGGTAATGTTATTAAGTTGGTACCTTTCGGTATAAATTGTTCCGTTAGACCGCTGCGAGCTGGTGGAACGTGAGCACGCACGGGCGCCCCGTAAATACGGCGATAATTAATGAAGTTTCATAAAGGCAATGCCGCGACTTCGTGTGCTAGTGCTTGCTTGTACTCTCGCTTCTTCTTCTGCTCCTGTCGCAACCACTCTTCAACTCGACATGAAGCGAAAGCGCTATCCTATCCTAAGATCGCAAACACAATTCAATGTTTGAGCGCATGGATGTGATGTCTACCTTCATAGCCAGAAAAGTTTTTCTTCGAAATTCTCATTCTAGAAAGTATCCATACCATTTTCCACGTGCCAACTGACTATATGACCTTATCAGTAGCAAATAAGCTTTGGGAGACATACGCAGAAAGTTGGCTTGAACCTCAATTGTTTAGCACAACATAATTAAACAAAAATTGTCAGCAACTGACGATTGGCTGATAAATGAATGATGTTTGTCCGTGGGTGTACTCGGACAAATGATAAAAATACATTCATGTTGTAAAATACGCGTCATCGACCACATCGCGTTCAATTCGAGTTTGTTTACCAGCCGTTGAACGGCGCCGCGCCGCGCCTAATAAAAACATCAACTCTGCGGCTGTGGCGGAAGGTGCGCCAAGCCACCCATCCACAAAAGTGCAGGAAGCGAAACGCCAATCGCAAGAGAAGAAAAAAGATGGATATACGCGCCCATCGAAAGCCTTGTCGGCGACAAGTTCGATGTGGAAAATTGCGCGTTCCGATATCACCGTGCTGGATTTATTTCGATTTGGGACGCCGGCAGCGAGGAATGCGAATGTACTTAACCCATAGGTCCCACACACGTGAAGCGAATCAGGGTTGGACGAGTGGGATGAGCGATTCGGGAATGAGCGCAACCGGAAAGGAAGAGGCGCACCGAGGAGAACCAAAGGGGACGGGAAAGAGGGAGCGCAGGCGGCGGCGAACGTGCTGTTACGGTGGAAATTAATGATAGGCACCTCTGGCTGGAGCCGCTGCTGTTACCGCTGCTTGATGGAAGCAGACAGAAGCGAGAAGAGAGGAGGCGAACCGTGAGGCGGACGATGCTGGAAAGGAATAGCGTGATGACTGATTGATGCAGGCCCGCTATCGGCACTAATGATCCCGCTTCGTACTCTTGCTCTCGGCGCGGCCGGCGCGGCGCTTGGTAAACGCGCCAGTGTCTGCTGCCTCTTCCTCTGCCTCTGCCACAGCCTGAATGCTGCTCAGAACCGAAGCCGGAGCCGGAGCCACAGCCGCCGTATACCATGTCGTACGCTTTCGCCTGTTCACCCAGTCTGCCCCGTTTGGCGGTTACCGCCGCCCTCTTTATCTCACGCGTAGGATCCGACCGCCGCGACGAGGTCGCTATACATATAGCAATCGTCCGCCGCACTTTAGGCTGCCGCCTCTCTTCCTCCAATGTGGCATGGCGTCGCGTCCTGCTGTAGTCCGGCAGCCGGCGAGCGCCAACTTTATCCCGCTCATTATACGACGACGACGACGAAGGCCCCATAAACGAGAACCCGCACTATTCTTATCTTTATTACGCGCAGCGTACTCGTGGGATGCGCTCTCGCCATCATCAGCATTGCCATCGCAGCGTAACGGCGGCGGCAGCACATGAAGTGCGCGCCGCTCTTGTGAATTCACGGTGTATCCTCGTCGCACCCAAGCCCGGACAGGCCGACGAAGCGTGGTTCACGATGCGGTAGCTGTGATCATCGCGCGGCGCGGCGTCCCAATCTCATTAGCTTCCACATGCTCTACTCCTTCGTACCAGACCGACGACTACACCTACCTCCGCGGTGCTGGGATGTAACGCACGAGGCACGTCACACCGCATTGTATTCAGCTCTTCCTGACCACAATTTCACATATCTACTACGTTCCTCAATGATGTCCGCGGTCACCGGTCCATAGCATTCCATTAGCTTACAAAATGATTAGATTGATAGTGCTAGAAAGATTGTGGGGAATATACGAAATTTGGTGAGGTGTGGTGAAGCTAGCGGAGGCGGCAATGACATCGACGACGACGTCGTTCTATTTTCAGTCGTTCACCGGAAATACTCCTGTGGTTGAGGACGTTTAATAATGCATAAAGTTGGCGGCGGCTTTCGGGCGTCAAGGGGATTACCGGATGAAAGTGTTGATTACCAAAGCGAGTTGTTGCCAATGTGTCACTATACTACACCTCTGTCGCATCTATTTAATATTCATATCTCAAAACACTAGAGCAATTTTTGCAAGGGTTTGAACTGGTCTACAGCCTAGGACAACCTTATTGTTTATTCCATGCCCCCCTTCAGCTTTTCAAAAGTTAGGAATAGATTTTGGGAATCCATTTTCGAATTGCCTCCGTAAGAAATCAAAGTGCCCCAGTGGGGCGTGGGCCCCATGTTGCGAAACACTGGTCTCGAGTCTAGGGTTCAAGCACAACCAAAAAATGAAGAAGACATTTTATGTACGCATTCAAATAATGACCAGAATTATATGCGCAGTGCAACACGCGCAGCTATTTGCAATTAATATTGCGTATGGTTCAAACTGGTCTATTGTGCAAATGTGCGCTACGAGCGTCACACGCATCGACAAAAATGAAATGCTAAATATGAAATATCATCAATGCGGCAGGCGCGGCGCATGGAAAGCTGCGAGCCGTCGACATGAAATGGTACTTGGGCGAGAAAGCTATACAGGCTTCACATGAATTGATGCCGCTGCCGCTGTTACTGCCGGTTGTGCTGCGGCAGCATTTTCCACAAACAAGGCCCGCTGAATACGTGCGGGCCACGGGCCGGGCTGTCGCCGCCGTCGTTGGAGCGCGACCGAGGGCGGATGGTCGGGCCCCAAATGCGGCGCGAGTAAGAGATAGCGAGAGGCCAGAATCTCGTTTGCGAAGCGCGCGTGTAAAACGCGGGCGACGGACTCGTCGGCGACGGTGACGGCGACAGAGGCCCCACTTGTGCTGTGCGCTCACGCTCGCGCCCGAGCCGCTGGGTTCACGCCGCCGTGCCGTGCCGTGCCGCGGTGTGGGTCCCGGTCCCTTCCGCTATTAGCATTCCCGCTGCGCCAGATGTGCGGCCGGCCGGCGACCGTCTGTCTCACCGCCGTGCCGCGCCATGCGCCAGCAGGCTCTTTCTGTCTTATCGCGACCTCCAGCCATCATTGCAAAGCAACAGCCGAATGGCCGCGGCCAAGCGTTGATCGCACAGTGGAGATGTGACGGTGGAGGCACCAAGCGTCCTCTATTATCAGGCCGCGGGCAATTCGACCGCAAGCACCACCAGTGTCATCCACCAAGTGAAATCCTAGACGCGTCACCAGTGGGTGATAAGTATGCCGTACACCAGCAACTCCCTGGTGACTCGCTCCTTCTGTCGGCTCCGAGCTAGCTTGTCGCTATATTTTCTATTTGTACAATAACACATGCGTCGGATGCTACCGTCGTTAGGTTGGTCGCATGTACAACACGGTATTGGGAGGGTACAAGTTGATGTTACCAGACTGCGGTTTTTGGGTGTGTTGAGGGGACATACAATGAAGAAGGGACTTGATGAAGAGATAGGCGACTACCCGGATGCGTCTGTAACAACGTAGGGCTATGGTTGAAAAATCAGGCCAATTATGCAAGTGCAACCAACGCGCGTGCCGTTCGTATAAATTGTCTACCTACCGCGCGTGTTGACTCTGCCATCATGCTGGGCCAATGCTGGGCGGCAGATGTATAATTAGGCGCGCACCGTGAGTGCAATAAGCGGGCGATTCTTCCACGGTCTTGCTCGGCCCCCTCGCATGTCGAGTGAAAGCGGAATCCACCGCGTTAACTTGGCCGCCAAATGCTGGTGCGGTAGCTCGTCTTCAAAAGCGTTAGGTGCAGGTCGTCATCAATACTGCCATTCGGCCTTTGTAAAGAAGCACCAAGGCATTGCATAGCGTAATTTACGAGCATTCGTAGCTGTAACGAATAAATTTCTATCGTATTGCGCTAACATGGAAGTATCAAGTGCAGATTGTTCTGCTGCTTATATGGGTGGGTTTCGCTACAGAGTGTAGGCTTGTGCATTGCTTCCCACCGTTTCCCGGAGGTCACTTGGGGTTGCTCCACTGAGACTGTAATACATGCGGAAAGTTTTACTCGACTTTCCGGACCCTACCAACGAACGCACCGGACCAACCAGCTCAGAACCACAACTAGACAGACATGGGAAACGCAAGAATAGTTTAGCTGGATAGACTTGGTCGATACGAGGGAGGAAGAAGCAACTTGTAAAAATGTAAGTCTAGGCACAATTGTGGTACAGCTGGGCTGGACCACATACTGCAGAAGCGACCAAAGAGTGTGGTCCCAATGGTCCGTCCGGCTTCCAACGCGCACACACCGCGATGATATCCTGCTGATTTATTAACTACTTGTTGCGAGATGTTAATCACCTTGCCCTCCTTTCCGTGCGCCGCTGCCGGCACCATAACGTGAATACGCGGACCATTTCAAACGTCATCAGTGAAAAGTCTGGGCAACGCGACCGGGCCAACCAAATTTCGTTAAAACGTGACATATTCTCGAAAGCCAAGCTGCCCAAATATATGGCAGACATTAAATTATGCCGGCGCATTTAATTTCTCCACGGATGAATGTGGAGCGCGTAGACGGTGTTGTGGCATGGAGAAAAAAGAAAAAAGCCCCGCAATTGGATGACAGACGTGCGGCGACGACGAGATTTTATTGCTCGTATTTTAGCCGTACTCTCAGCGGTCTTGTCTTCTACACACCCGCCTCCATAAACTTGATGGCCGCCACCAATTCGATCCGATACGTACGGGAGATAAGTCCTGCCGGTCGAGCACCAGGAATGGGAGCCCGTACACACATATCCAACTGGAGCTTCTGAATGTCACTAAAGCAACGCATGCCTACGTGACAGGGTCCAAGGAAAATAAATAATATTTCTAATCTTTACGCTTACATCATTGTTGGTGCTCTGGTAATTGGAGGCACATGGTCCTAAGAATCAAGATTTTCCAATCGAATGATTTTCAGACTTTCCGGGCTTTCGATAACTTCAGACCTGCTGTCCTAAATGCCTCGGTTAGGTAACTGCCCAGCGTAGTAGACACGCATACAAGTTCAAATTCGGGGCGGAAAGCCAAAACTCTGAGGACACTTGGAACCATCCATACTAAATGTGTTTGAGTTTGAACCCCATCCAAGTATGCACACATAGTTGATGCATGCGTGCTTTTGTCGAGTGAAGGGCGAATCGTAGAATGTTTGCGATATCGGATTACGGGACACACGTAATGGAGCATGTCAACCGACGTGGTGCAGGTCCATCTATCTAAATGGCTCTCGATGCGACAGAGGCGTATCGCATTTTCGGCAGGATTTGTATGAGTATTTGAATCACCTGACATATATCTACGATTGTGTGAGCCCAAACTGATTTGGAACCATGGGTGTACAGCGGACGAAAACGAACCCGAAGAGAAGTCCCTAGCCGCGAGTCGAGTGGTCAACTGTCCGAAACATGATTTGTTCAAGTACATGTAACAACTATCCAACACTCCTGGCGTCCCATTAGAACGGGTCCAACAACAATTTAAATCGATTTTACGTTCTATTTTACGTGGGTACTTTCAATAAGAGTTCTCGATGTGAAGGTATGTTAGGTGCGTTCAAAATAGCAGATAAAATTTTAAAATCAAGTCCGTTTTCACATCATTCAGACATCATTTTGCTCACAAGAAGAAAATAGATAAGAGAGCGCTTCGGGCATGAAACTTCCTCGCGTCGATTTTTAACATGTTATTGCCGTAGACGGGACGCCAGGCAAAGTAATATGAGACAATTTACTAAAAGTCTGTAGTGTCGCACCGCGTTCGATTCTTCGCATTGCGCCTTGCAACCGGGGGAGGGCGCATAGCGTCGACGACATTCGACGTCGTCTCGACGTCTCTTTGCAAGGCGTCCTAATAACTGCGTGCCAACAATTTCTCCATCCCGAACCGCGTCGAGAAGCACAGCCCAAGTCAGCCTCGTCTTGCAACAGACAGAGGAAGATGTGAAACGAAGGGAATTGTGTGCGTGCCTAACGCCCTCAACGTTGAATAGGGAGCGCGAGGAGGCGAGGTTGGCGTCGGTGATAATCTAATCGGGCGACGGCTTCAATCCTCCCTCTAATGACACACGGCGACCGTGGCGGATATTGCGTCTACCGCATGACGCCTCGGACCTATTCCCGGTTCCTAATCCCAACCGAGTGGCGAAATCATTGATGAAATGCTTGCTTATATTGCTTGTGCAAAAAAGTAACAAACATGCAACATTAAACATTGACTTGTCCTGAATCGTAAAAGGCGTTTTGTCTTTTATGACCTTGCAAGTATTCAACTGCTGGTATTCGATAACCTTAGTGACAATTTGGCAATTTGGCGTTCCAAGTTTGGCTATACACTAAAAATGGTCATACTAAAATCTATTGTTTTCTACAGATATCGATGAACCGCAAAACAATAATCATAATAGTAGTTGGTAATGGCAGGGAAGAAAAACAAATAAATGTTAATCTCTTGGATACTTTCGCGTTTACCAGGGTCGACGCTCGTAAAAACGTGTATTTGCAATTTGCCCGACTCAAAAACATCGTTTGATGACAAAATAGTTTTCCTTTACCATAGCAATGATGAAGATGAGCAAATCGCGTGTTTGAATTCGGCTGGCCACGAGGTGGGTGTATAGTCCATTGGTACAAAACAGCAGCGCTCAAGAAATAGTTGGCACTAAACGACAGAAGGAGGCAGTTTCACATTCACCCACGAAAATGGGCGATACCTGGATGGTACAACATCATTCAGTTTAGCTTGTTGAAGGAAACGTTTGTCTTTTGAGTTGGTCTTGCTCCCTTTGTCCTTCCCTCTACCTTTGCTCTCTTTCGCTGGAACCTTGGCACCGCGATCGCTCCAATTACTCTAGCACCCGACAAACGAGCACGTGTACGTTTATATCTTTTACGACCCTGCAACAGCCTCTGAAAACACGGCACATGTACCACGCTTATCGCCGTCGTTGGTGTCTTTAGGGAGGATAGCTGGAAGGACTTGTTGTACCTCCTTTTCCAACGCGATCTGACGATGCCTGTTTATGTCGCCATCGACCGTCTGCAGGTCATTTATCCTTATTTTACAGGCGAACACAGGCACGCACTTTTGGTAACAGGTTATGATACTACAATTGAACGCGCGAACGACGACTCTCATCTCACCACCTCCAACATCCGTTCATTTCCGGCCCCACACCGTTTCGCACCTATTTATATATATATATTCCTCCCCCGACAACAAACGCCCAAAATTTCATAAAAGTTAATAAGCAAGTCAATTAAGAGAGTAGGCGCATCTATTTGTATCGTTTCGACCAGGGACATTCCATAAAGGCGGAGAAATACCCCTTGTAGATATTAAAAGCCCCAAAATAATTATTTCGAATATGCGCGAAAACATAAATCGCTGAACAAAAATAAATAGTAACAAAATCGATTTTTATGTGGAAGTGTCATCCAGTATAGAAATAGCGGGTGCACGTTATTCAACTGACGCGAGTTCTGTGCATCCCTGGATTTCGAGCATGGGTATGTGCGCGCATCGCATACATCGTTGGAAAATTCATGGATAAAATAACGAATAAGCGCGTCCCGTTCTTTTTCACCCCATTCGCCCGATGCGGTGCACAAGCTGGGCGAAAAACTTCGCTTTTCCTCCCATTCGTGTATACATTAATCTCATTTTCGTGTACGGAATGAGTTCCGGTATGTTCACATCCTGCTTTACGGCAACGGGGGCGAGATTGTGAGCGCAAAGTAGAAACAAATTCCCCGCGCGAAAAATCTTCGCTTGCTATTATCACTGAAGCAAGCTCTTACGCAATTGGTAATAATAGAATCTCGGTATGCGCGTGTCAAAATTTGCACCATATCTGGATGCTACCGGAGGTATAATCAAGGAGGAAGACTAGAACTTCAATAGTTCTACTCCCTTTTAAGTGTTATCGAGAAACTAATAGTTAGCTTGAAACAATGAGCATGGCAAATGACCGCAAAGAAAAACGATGTGCAAACGACGTTCATAATGCACCCGCATGTGTCAAGAAAGGGAATGTCATACTGTCAGAGCCGTTATCCTCGTCCGAAGACAACGCGTTAACTGGTGAGAGTCATGTTGTAACCGTTCGTTTTTCGCCGCGTCGAACTGTGCCGCCATTCGGAGGGCTCCCAAGCAAAGCCTTCAGAGATTACGGACGGAAGCTGCGACGCGTATCGGCGCGGCGCCCGGAGGCGGCCACAGCGTACAGCTGCAGCCCCTCGACACTTCGAAAAGGGGATTTGCACCCTGAAGCCGACATCGGTTGAGTTTGGGTAGGCTGGTGCAGCCGTCACCGCCTCCATCGTATTAGAGTACATCAAATAACCAACTAAAATAATTTGTAACCCAAATTATGATTGTGCCGAGCAATTTTGCGAGTCACCCACCCACCGATCGCGAATGGCAAGCAAGAAAAAAGCGACAGCAAGTTAATCCTAGATTGGTGGTTTCCAAGCCGCGCACGGCAGGCTCGTTCGCTTGATTCAACATTGCGGTCTCGGGGTGTTAATGGCTGAGGATATACACAAACGCCGCCGCTGCCGCCGCCGCACGGCAATATTGCGTCCATAGAGGCGCATGCACATGGTGGCAGATTTAATAGTGTGGGTGGCAGATCGATGTTCATATAAACGGTTGCGAGCGTTCCACATACTCTCTGCGAATGTGTGGGCAAGTTCCAACCAGTGGCTGTCGTATGCAGCGGCCTCTCTGGCGACACAACACGTCGACGTTGGTGGTGCGTTGGCCTCGTTATCGGCTCCTCGAGCGTCGCCTTGGTTAATCACCCGTGTACCGTTTTCCGTTTCGCGTGCGCCGCCCAAGCTCCTCGCTCTTAAATGACCCGTCTCTTCTCGCGCTCGCCTTGCTTCACTCCACCTGCAGCAATTTTGGGCGCGTTCGCTTCGACGACGAACCACCGCGCACGCTTGAAACGCGCAGAGAATTTGGATACACGCGGATGCCCCAACGTGAAGCACGACCGCAAAACCGCAGCAGGCGCCCGCCACCGATCTCATCGCTCCATCCCGCTCCATTAGCACCAAACTTCCACATTCCGACCAACCGAAACGGGGAAGCGTGCGAGGCTTAAATGAGTCACACAACAAATTTCACATCTGCAAATATAATTATTGAAATGGGGATTTGTTTTTTTTTTCTAGAGTGAAACCCCTGTCCCTAAATTCTGCTTCTGTAGCAACCCATACGGGCTGAGTTGGCCTTTACTGTCCAGCTACCATCGGTATGGCGCGACAAAGGCGTGCTTCATTCCTCTTAGGTACACAATCCGAATCTTCGACCACTTTAATTGCTGACCAACGTGACCACACATGCAAGTGAACCACAGGCGCTGAGACTCGCTGAGGCGTGCACGCGAGCTCCAAGAAGGCAGAAGAGCAACGGAACGTATCAATACGCGTTTGTAGCTGTTGTTCGTTTCTCTTTATCGTTAATTCCACTGCGACTCTAGCCATTTGGATGGCCCACGTGCCGCTCTCTCTCTGCGCGCCTATAAGGTATAACACCTAGATGACGTAATAATTGTGGTCGCGAAATATTGGCATTTTATGCGTCGTTTTAGTATAAATTCGCCGCCAACTAAAACCCGTTTTACAAATCCACATACGCACTCTGTGTTACGGCTACCGCCCAAAAGACCGAACCCGAACACCAGCACGGCCAGTGAAAGAAAACCCCTTGTATTCGGGCAGTGAAAAGCGGGAAAAGCGATATAATGTAAATATGAATTTTATGGCGTTATTTGTGCATGGCTGTATGTGTGCGCTGGGCCGAAAACATATTCGACCGAAGCGTGTAAACAAGTTCCCATGCGGCGCATTCGTATACGGGCGGCATCAGCATAGAAGGTAGGTGCATGCAAATATGGTCGAGCGAAAACACAATATGCTTCGTTAGCAAATGAACATTATCCATAGAATAAATAATCTTCTTCGTCGAGGCGCGAAGAAACGGTGCCTGAAACATTGCCATAGTTGGGAAATCTTCTAGGAGTTGATTGGCGATATGTTAATCCCTTCTGACATCGCTGTACCACCTTCAGAATAAATCGATACAAGAGGAAATCAAATTGGAAGTCAAAGCGAAACTTGTCACGTCCCAACGCGCGCGCTCTTCCCGCTGACGCCGACGCCGCAATGGCACAAGGATGCAAAAAGCAAAGCAGCCGCTACGGGTTTAAGGGAGGGATGGTTAAGTGGCAGAAAGCATGGCACTCGAGCTGCTACCGCTTCTGCCTAGTGCACGGCAAACACGGCCGCAGCAGATGCAGATGGGGTCGAATCCCTCAATTCCAGAACGCGCCTCGAGCCAGCGCCGCATGCCTGCTGTGCTAGGCGTTGTGCGACGTTGTCTCGGCGATGGTGTGGGCGACAAAGTCTACAGTCAGCAGCCGGCGGCGGCGGCGGCGGCGGTGGTGGTGGTGGTAGCGGAAGAGAAAACCGCCGTGGCGCTCTTTACCTCCGAGCGAGCGTCGCCTATCGCTGCCGCCCACCCCGCCTGACAGCCACTCCACACTCGCTCGTTTCTCGCATTGAGCCCACTGATATATCAGCAGCCCTGGTGCCCTGGTCTGATATATCAGATCTCGGAGGCGGCATCCCCCGTTGTTATATATGAAACTGGCGCACCTCCTGTCTAACTCCTCAGGATAACGAATTAAATGAGACTTTCGCTTAAGTGCACGAGTACGCATCTCGTACGAAAACTCGAAAGCACCTGCTGCCCACTACGTTACTTGTCAGCCTGAGCCACTTTCAGTTGGCCCACCAAGGTGCGCTCGCTACAGGAGCCCGAAAGGGATTCGGATACCTACATACCACATTCGAATTCAAGAATAAGGAAAACCAGCGCTATGGATGAATGTAATCAATGTTCCTACCTTGAATGGAGCATTCGGGACGTACAGCGAAGGGTCCTTAGCGGTTCCGTGCTGCTTGGCGCTAACGGGCGGGATGGATTCATCGATGTCGCAGACACTATATCGTCCAACGATGGAATCGGCTGGCTTGGGATCGTAGCCAGCTGGCTGACCGATATGGAAGCCTTTCGCCTTCACCCAGAACCGAAACTTGCTGTTGTCGGCGCTGATAATCTCGTCTCCGCGCAGAGTTCTCAGGATTCGCGCGTACTTCCGCAGTGTAATTGTCTTCGTCTTCGCCAAGTCCCCGTAGGTTTGAATCACCCACGGCTGGTACGCAGCGAACATATCATCGCGACCATCTGTGGACAGATGCGGCCGCTTCACGTTGTTGTTCTGTTCCGCGGACGACTGTTTACAAGTGTTTTGGTCCGCAATCGTCGACGACGCGGCCGCCTTACGTTTGGTCGCCTTCTTCGTGGACGCCTTTTTGTCCTTCTCGACCATGGCGCGACCGTGGCTATCACGCGCAGCTGAGAGTTTGCTATGTCGAAGACCTCGATCAGTCAGCATCCCCGTGGATGGATACGAAGAGGACGCGCGGACGTGTGTGTCGTCGCTTCTTGTCACCTGTTGTCAACGCCGGTAAGCGCTGTTGGTCATCTCGTCCTCGACCCGATGCCGGTGATAACGATGTGCAATCGCGTGGCCGGCGCCGCAGCCGGCGAAAACAAACTGATCGTGAGTCGGCTTTAGCGCGTTAGACGACGCGCGCACCCCCGCACGTCAGCCAAACAAGAGCCCAATCTGCGTGCGTGAAAGGAAGCGACGAGCGCATCCAGATGCCGGGCTGTCCCGTACTGGTAGCGGCAAACGCTTCGATCTCCGAGGTAGGTGCCTCCGCGGGACAGCGGCACTCTCACACATCCCCTCCACGACCATCACCATTGCCGCCGCTAACCTTTCCTCTGGCTCGGAGCGGCGCGGCACGGCGCGGTTCCGCGGCGGCAACGTCCCGTGCGGGGATTCCCACAATAGGAGGAGTCCTATATAGAGTGCTCCACTTTGCGTTGCGAGGATATTGAATTTGCTACTTGACCATCTTGGGCACCCTTCGGAAGGCGTATTATAGTTTTGTAATTGCCAGTATTATTTGGGCATGTCGCCGTCGCGTCGCGCTGGTCAGCTGTATGCTGCGGGACGCTGCTGGACCAGTTCCGGTGAATTAATCTCGCCGCTTGGCCGGCCGTAACGGTCATTGATTATACGCTATGCGTGAACTGCTAACGGACTATGATATCCGGTCCGTTACTGCGTGCAGAGTTTCGTTTCATGTTGCTACTGTCCGGTGGACGTGTGTGGCAGTGTGCATTCAAACACCAGCAGCAGAGCAGTTTCTGTGCAAATTGGACGCATGGCGTCGGCGGGCGGCGGGCGGCGGGCGCCCTAAAGACTATTCTACTTCGGACTTCGTCGTTTGACGGGTGGTATCGCCGGCTTGCAAAGTATCCGTTATCGCATAGAATCCAGTTGGTTGGGAAGCAGAGTGGTCAATGCTATGAGAATGACCGGTGCAGCAGCCCAAGATTGAAACAGGTTACAAATCAAGCTGCGCCAGACACGAAGCTGCGGATGGAGTTGGGAGCAAAATCAAGCGAAGGGGCGCGTGTTGGAAGGGTTGAGTGCGGCAAGTTCACGAGGTCAGTACTGGTCCACTGGTCCAGCAAAAGCAAAAGCAGTCGCCCCCCTAGTCGCATACAAATAGGAGGCTGGAGCAGCAGTTGCACGAGAAACGATCTTTGCAGTTGCTTGCAGTGGGCAAGCGGAATTACTCAACGCGCGTTTTAAATGGATCGGAGACGCTTTAACGGTTTCATTCAACAGGTTTTATGCTTCTTCAGCTGGTTGTATGTGTGCGGCACGGCGCGGCGCGGTGTGGCGGTGTCAGAGGATGGCCATTTAAGTACATCACGGGTGGAATCAGGACGATGCTGTGGATACAACGGACATGAGCGCTCATTGCGTACAGTTGACTGCTGCAATTACACTAATGAAAATCCAGAGGGTGCGCTGGTTCAGATTCGATAACCATTTTATAGCACCAAAATAAATTTCTACATGCATGCATTGTAGTGACACAATAATAATCATTTGTCGATTGCATTTGCTTGACGTTGCCAGTCGGATTCAATCAATCTGATTCAAATTTGCCTTCATTGCTTAGGCCCAAGGCAACGTCCAGGAAAGCCAGGTGCTGCCTAACTAATTCTAAGTGTGCAAATTTACATACATTCTCTGTATTCATTTGATGGTGTCGATACTCTTAAATTGCGCACAATGGACGCCGAGTGTATAGAGGATTTGTTTAGCATCCGTATAGTCTCCGTCAAGCCGCACAATTTTTGAGCATTCGTTTATGTAGAACTCCAATTCCTTTTCTGCCTTTGCTGCCTGTGTCGGCACTGATAGCGGCGATGCAGCGGCCTGCTGCAGGCTGGATGAAATCAAATATTTATTCGAAAATTGTGCCAGCTTCGAAAACACCGAGCTGAATGCTTCGTCCAAGTCAAATAGCTCTAGGGGCGGAGGTGGCAATTCTCGAAAGGATGGCGGAAATACCTGCAGTAGCAAGCACTGTCAAATACACCAGCGCGTTTTAATAGTAGGTACGTACGGCTGCTTGAAGGGCAGGCAATGGTGCTTCGAAATTAGGACTTATCACTTTCAATGGCTGATGTTTTACACCCAATCGTTCATACAGTTTGAGCGCGTCTGGAACTGCGACGTACAAAATATGTGAATAGATTATCAAGTTTTACACATTTGGAAAGTCTATATGTTTACCAAAAAGTTTGATTTGCTAACGACTTTAGAAGGAATTCGGTTTACCTAACTTCGTATTCATAGAATACGCTCCATGATCGAAGAGTTTGTTGTAATCCACCGATGCGGTATGAATAATTGCATCAGTTAGGCAAACTTTAGGTCGGTTCGCCAGCTCAGCCGTGTCTGGTACGATATGACGGTCCCAAATCTGAAATCATAAAATTGTTTTTCGCCCACAATTAATTCATAACCCAACAATGTTCAAGAATGAGTATCTTCAGCAAGCGGCAACTCACATCAAGATCATCATGTTCATCGGGAGTTGGAATCCCAAAATCAGAACGGTCCTTACAGTCCATTAGGAACTCAAACACCAACTCTCTTAATTTATCGTTCTGTTCTTGATCGATGTACTTATCCGTAAACATATGACCTGATCCGATAGTCATGAGGCGACCTCCTGTAAAACAAAGTGCCCCTGCATAGAAGTGCGTTGTAATGGAGGAACAACCACTCTTACCGCCGTTATGATTGTAAAAGACTGCCCCCAAAGGCCTATCAACTGGAAATGTAGCAGTGCCACTACTAAATGCGACGACACTTGGTTTGTTCACATTTAGTGTAACACCATAAGGATAAATCAAGTTTAGGCTTGGGTTTTCTGCGTTGATGCTCTCCAATGAACGAACGAACGACGAGGTCAAAGTGGCATCCGCAATATAGCACTCCTTCGGATGAAAGTACTTGTAGTAATGAGTACGAATAAGCGAATCTGCGCAAACAATGTGATCCGTAAGCATGGCGTGCATTACAAATACAACACCCTGTTTCAGCTATCGTGTCCATGAAATTCAGCATACTTATAGATATTTATGGCTCGCTATTTAATATTTGCACAGAATTTTTTAATATTTTCCTAAAGAAGATAACTCGATTAAAACATCTACGCAGTTAAATGACCGTATTTATGGGTACCCCATATTGGAATTACGAGTAATTGTGAGTCAGAAAGAGCGAAAAATCGAAAATCTTACATTTTTGGGACCCCATTTTTCAAGTTCGCGTATTTCCGAATCCCGCAGAAATTCGGGACCATGACCAATATTAGTATTTCGTCAAAATATGGTAAATGTCCTTTGAATCATCCAAATTGGTCCACTGGTTTCGGAGATATAAAATTTTTGAAAACTCGAGCGATTTTACGAATTTCATATCGGTTTTTCGCTACAAACTTTTTTTTCAATTTTTTCTTCTTGAACGCAATTTTTGCTCTCCCCGTGACCAAAAGGGCATGATCCCATACATTTTTGGAAAGTGCTCATCAAGACCTATAATTTAGTGTAATAGGTCCAACCGTAAGAAAGTTATACGCAGTTAAAAGAGCGAAAAAAGCGAAAATTTTGCATTTTTAGGTCACCTTTGCAGGTTCGTTTAATTCAAGTGCAAATGTAGGTGCAATAAGTTTAACTCATTTGATATGTTTGCATAATTGATATCCAATGAAGAAGAAATCACTTATTAGAACATGAAATATAATTTACGATATAACATTTATTAGTACACATAATAATATATTCGTTATAAATCACACTATCTATTCAAAAAAGACCGCATCAAAAGCCCATAGGAATAGGCAGCCCATAGGCATACATAGGAACGGCAGCGGAAAGCGACTTTGCTTAATGATATGTTGTAATGATATATGATATGAAATAAGGAAGATATCAGCCAAAATATCAAATGACATCAAGGCTTACTTGCAAGACAGTCTTAGAAATCAGACGTCAAAGTGACTTCTCATAGAAACATAACGATTTCTTGCAAAAAATTATTTAAGTTGTTCTATTTATATCTATAAATATCATACTCCAAAATTCACGAGGACGCGATAGCTGAGACAGCATGCAAACACACATACCAATATTGGGATAGATTCCATATTCCTCAAGGAGAATGTTAATGTTACAGACATCATCCTGGTTACTTTCCGATAAAAGGACTAATATCTTTCCGCCTTCATTTAAGTAATTGCACATTGCATTAATTTCGCTCTCGACGAACTGCGCTTGGGACCCGGCTAGAATAAGCACTTGGCAGTTTTTCAGTAACTGTGGTGTGATCTCTTCCTTATTACTGCAACACTCACGGAGCTATAGCAGTTACTTTATGTATAATTGACAAAATAATTACATTGACAATTTCCAAAATATTTTCAGTTTTCGTTGGAACGATTTGTAGTTCTCATTCAGCTTGAAAAGCTCGTTCTTTGACGCATTGAAAATCATTGTTTTCCTTCCCAAATTATTAATACCCTCCTAATATAATGAGTTCCAAGCAGGTTACAGTATTATCGTTAAGTGAGAAATTTCGGCATTATTAAAAATGGCAAAGACATACCTCAGTTGCGAGCATGGTTTTGGTACCAGGGAAAAATTGCAATTTTACTTGAACGACAAAACTCACTCTCACAGATTAGTGACTGCCTGGCTTGACCCAGTATTTGTATGTAGTCAAAATATTTTGTTACCTTAACGACGCCACCGCTTTCTCAATTTTATGCTAGATGTCGCATAAACATAAGAAAATTATATAACCCCCCCCCTATAATTTATATAGTATACAATTTAAGCATGCAATTATGTAGTTTCAAAGCGGTCAGTCGCCAAAACCACATTAAAGTTAAAGATTTGACAGCAAGTAGTGCCATCTAGGAAATGGGAATGCAGATCTATTGCATGTCGATAATACAGAGCACTAGTTTCAATCATATCCCAACGCTTAGTAGCTATAGTAAGTCACCAAAAACTTGGGAAACAAAAGCCGTACATGGGCTTTAAATGGGTTTTTGGACCAAATTCAAAATACAATGAAATGATTTGAGAGCAAAAGCAGTGCTAAAATATAATGATCACCTTATACAATTGGGAACCCGATTTTTTGGAATCACATAGTTGCATTCGTATAATTATCGTGAAAACATACTCATTGTCAGAGATATTAAGCAATGTAACAAAAACTTCAACGCATATGGGATTGCATACATGAATTTTAATTTAGTTTGCGTATAAATACGGTTTTATTTACAACAATCATATAAATTGTATTACAAAATATAAATTCGCGATCGGCAATTTTTGTATACATCATTATAAACAAGCAAATATTGATGAAGTGTAAACAGCGCACTAAAAATAAAACCAAATGGAGCGTTTTAAAACCTGCAAATAAGCGCAGACAAAACCTACAATAAATTGAGTTCATCCCACCTAATGATAAAAATATGACCGAGCGAGGCGAAGAAAGGAGACCGCCCCCAAATAAAAACTGCACTAATTACGCGGTACAAATGCACTACAGCGCCTCATAAAACGCACTTTTGAAGGATTGCACATGCACAGACCGAATTTTAGATCATTGCGAAATTATTTCGATTGGTTATCTGATTGGTCACTGCCACCAGTAACAATTTTTAAGCACACGCTCTTCTAGTTTTACCAATTAAAACTACACTCATTGCGCACAACAGTTTCATTTTACATTCAATTTTACATGTTTTCTTACGTTAAGTTCTCTGTGGCACTATAAAACAACTGTTTTCTTGAAAATTACTGCTTTCATTGAAAATAATTCAAACAATAACGAAATGCGTTGCAATTGTTAAACAAAATAAATGCAGTTTTTGATTTTTTGTGTCAATGACAATACGATTAAATTAAAGCATAATGGAAAAAAACTCAATTATAACACTTGTTAAGAACACTGCACTTGAAATCCGATTTACAAGACTTCAGCACACAAACACCAGAAAACCGCAACAGAATTCTCTTTTGTTTTCCAATTCCTGGTGCTTTTTCAATCTTCGACAATTGGGAATTAGCTTGCCTGAGTGCACATGAAGCAGTTCTCCCGATATGTTGCGCACATTTCAGCGCAACAGAGAGCGCACTAAATCTCCTGAAATTAGAAAATACTTAAAATTCGTTTTATTGCTATTAATTTATACCTAAATGAAAAACCTCTAGCTACTACTACAGGCTGGTTTGCTGTCGCCAGCGTTGCGATGCGGCGCTTCAAAAGCTCCACCGAATTCTAGGCAGTGCCGCCACGTACCACGACAATCACCAGGTGATCTTCTTTCAGTGCGTCTTCGGGCAGATTGTGACAGGTGCGCTTCAGCAGCTCGGTGGAGAACGGGCACGGCGGGAACGAATACAAAACTCCAGTCGCTTCAGTATCCTTGTTCAGCAGCGAAATGACGCCCGCGGCTTCCTTCTGCTTCAAGTAGGAGACGAGATTCCGCAGCGGTCTCGTCTGCACGCCCGCATCGTCATTGCTCACGGACGCGGTGGAGCCGGCCAGGCCAAGGAAAAGAGCGTGCGAGCTCGCGCTCGAGATGCGCTTCTGGACGTCCTCCAGCTTCGGTTGGTCGAGCCGCAATCGCTGCGTGATGCGCAACTGGTGCTTGCCGTCCTCGTCCTTCATAAGGCCGTCGACAATGTCGGTGTCGCCATCGATCAGATGGAACTTGGCCGGAAAGAGGGAATTCTTCAGAATCAGCGCGCCCTGCCACGTGGTGGAGCACTTGCGCGCGACCTCAGGCAGCGTGCGGCTAGTCGCCAACAGTCCGGCCCGGCGCGAGCCGCCGTCGGAGTCGCTGTCCATGGAGCGACGTTCGCGGGCGCGGTTGTGCTCTGCAGAGCGCGAGCGCGAGCGAGCGCCGCGTGAGCCTGGCCGCCGTGTCCGTGCCCATTCTTCGCCGTCTTCTTCGGGCAGCCAGCCGCGACTGTTCGCCCGCCGTTCGGCGTACGGTTTACGCCCCGCAAACCGAGAGCCATATGCACTCGGGCCTTCGCCGTCGGCGTACGCGCCATCCACATATTCACCTGGTGCACGGCGTGCGAAGTCCGTCGCGTCTTCGGGGTAGGTTTTCGCGCGGAACGGCGTCGTCGGCGCCACGTCGGAGAAGTCGGTGCGCAAGCGATGATCGGGCCCACCCAATGAAAAACCGCGCATCTCTTTGACTGCGGCTTGGGCCGCGTCGATGCTGTCGTACAATATGAACGCGTGCAAATCTCCCTTAACGTAATCGATCTTCTTAATAGCGCCGAACCGATCGAACTCGCGTTCCAACTGAGTTGTGGACGTCCATGCGCCCAGCCCACCAACCCAAATACGCGTCGTTGGGGTGGCCTTGCCGTAGCCGATCTTGCATTGAAACTTGCCAATGTATTGGCCTGAAAGCTCGACTTTTGCGCGGTGAGCCATGTCCAGCGTTTGGAACCGCACGAACGCAAACGCGTTGCCGGTGCCGGGCAACGGCCGCTTAATATCGATGTCTTCCACCGTGCCGTACCGACCGAATATCCTGCGCAGCTCCTCCTCGGTGATGTTGATCTCCAAATTGCCCGCAAACAAGGTGCGCGTCGCCAGCGGATCGTCCTCAGGTTGGACGTGATGCAAATAGTTTGGAAATTTGTCTTTCTTGTTCTCGGCTTTATCAAAGGACGCGCGTGGGACCGAGTGACGAGCTGGCCCGTAGTGCCCGTGGTGGCCATGGTGGCCCCCGCCATGGTGTGACGGTGGCATGTGCGACGGGCCGTGGTGCAAAGCTGGTCGCGCCATGTAATCATGGGGCGCTGCTGGCATCGCCTCTCGGCGATACTCCCGGTGCAACGCAACAGCTGGAGGCGGATGGCCATAGCCTCTGTCTCGGTCGTATCGATCCAATGGCCTCATTCTTTCGGGACTGCGCGCATAGTAGGCCCTACCATCGTACTCCGGGCTTATTGAGCGTGGCCTGCCGCGGTACATATCATGTGAGGAGCGCGCTACCTCGTAGACGGCCTCGACGAGTGCCACCTTATCGTAGATGATAACACGCGGCTTTCCATGCTTGGCATCACGTGCATCCTCCGGATTGCGGAAGCAGACGTACGCCACACGCTCGTCCACATCGTGCGTGAGGCGAATGGAGAGGTCGCCGTACTTCTTGTACTCTCTGTAGAGGGTGTCCTTGATCACTTCGTCGCTCGCCTTAGGGTGCAGGCCGCTGATGCAAAGCACCTTGTACGGATAGGGTCGCTCAGGTGGGCGCATGTACTGGTCGCGATGTGGCGACGCGTAGCGTGTCCTCGGGCTCGGCGAGCGCCCGCGACTTCCTCGGCGGCGGACGCGCTCCGGTGTGATGCGTTCGTCGGAACTGTCGTCGTAGCGGCCCATGCTCGACCTCGAACGTTTACTGCGTAGCGGCGTATCCCTATCGGTACTCCGTTTCATATTATGTATGCGGACGGTTATTCTGTCTCTTCCAGCGGCGATCATACGTACTTCGCACAGGCAGAGCAAGCAACACGACTACACAATGGAGGCTACCGTTCAACTCGCCTAGAAACACAACGCAAAACACTCGTATTTAGAACGGCAGCGTGACGACAAAGCACAAATGAGGCATGTGAATGCCACTGAATTCTATGCATTGTTTAGCAATTATATCTTGAGCTACTTGAGTTGATACAATATACTCCAACTTAAAAACTTAACAAAATCACCAACTACACGGCACTGTCTACAATGCACGTCCTAGGCGTGATTTCGCAAGTAATTTCGCAGAGGAATACAATATACGGACACACCCCTTACAAAACCAAGTTGAATCGACGGCAAACTACAAAATGGCAGACTAAACACGCTGACACGATTGAACACGATGTGCGACGCTGCGTATCCGACCGCAAAAGCAGAGAAATATATAGCATCTGTATGATGGTAAACATGCCACACTAACAAGGTTTGTCCTTTTTAATTCTCCAAAGAAGCACAATTCGACAATGGCGCTGAATTGTGTGTGTAATGGCAAAAGATCTGCCTCCCTCAACCAGAAAGAGGAAAAATGTTCCAGTCAAAAACATGTTTTGTTAAATATATATGTATATTTGACAATAAAAAATACAAATAATAACTTAATAATAAGTGCGAATGGGTAGACTTCCCATTAGCGACTGGCGCCGACAGCGCTTCGCTGCGCTCGCCAAAGCAACGAGTTTCTGAGTCACCGAGGCAGTTTTGCGCCGCGCTTTGAAGGAAAGAAAATAGCGGCTGAAGAATATAAAAATGATAAAGTCGTTAAGAAGTATAACTATTCTAACCGAATCTATAATCCAAGTAGAGAAACATATTTTCAGCGAGAAAACATTTTTGATGACCGAAAATGTATGATGACACACAGCCATGCTGCATAGCCGCACAAGGGCTCCATCTCTATCTCATCTATGGGCTCCAACCAGTATGGGAGCGCTTCTTAAGGTATTGTATTAATTGCTTATTTCAATGAATTAAATATGTTGTATAGTGTTTGTCGCAATGTTTCTCTAGAATCATCGATGCATAGTTACAGTCTTTTTGACAAATACAATGAACTTCAAAGTACCAGGGACATCTGGAAAGCATCTCCAAACAGTGTGGGCATCTGCAGCAATCTCGGAAGGTATTGTATAACATGTGTTAGTGCTTTGTTCCAGATTCTTCAAGATGTTGGTTGGAGCAGAGTTTGTCTCTGGTTGGAGTCTGGTTTACTTGTGAGCATAGATGTGAGTTCGTCGTCGGATTTGTGTGTGTTAAGTCGCATTTTGTAGTGTACCGTCGGCAGGCAGATCACCATGAGCAGAGGCCATGACCATGAGATGGTGCAAGCTCCACTACAAGTTGGACATTATCAAGTTGATTGATGGTACCAGGGTCATTTACAAGCCAAAGGCCCCTGCAGCAGCCTCTTAAGGTAAAAATACATAATTACATCAAGGTTTTGGTTGGAGTCTGGTGTACTTGTGAGATTGGGCAGCGACTTTGTTTACTCGGCAATGCGTTGGGTGATCGGTATGGATTAGCAGGTTTGTTTGTTTACTTCTTAGAGTTGGTCGTCGGATTTATGTGTGTTAAGTCGCATTTTGTAGTGTACCGTCGGCAGGCAGATCACCATGAGATGATATTAATGATTTATTTCTATAAATTCAATATGTATAATTTTTGTCAAAATGCTTCTCTAGATTCATCCATGCATAGTTGCAGTCTTCTTGATAAATACAATGAATTTCAAGATAAGCAAGCAGCTCCAAGCCGTTTGAGCCCCTGCAACAGTCTCTTATGAAAGCACCTCCAAGCAGGATGGGCTCCTCAGCATTCTTTTAAGAAAGCATCTTTAAGCAATACAGGCAACTGCAGCAGTCCCTTAAGAAAGCGTCACCAAGCAAAATGGACTTCTGCAGAAGTCTCTTAAGGTAACAATTTGTTTCTATACCAACAATGTATTATAATTTCTCTCATTTCTGAATCTTCCATGTTTTGTGGGAGGTTGCTGTACAACTAAGGAGCAGTTCAATAAGCCAGGGACATTTGAAACACATCTTCCAGCAGTGTGGGCTTCTGCAGCAGGTATTGTCTTAACAATTTATTTCTGTAAATACAATATGTTATAATGTATGTCATTATGTTACTTGTTTTAGAATGATCCATGCATGATTGCAGTCTCCTTCAAAAACTATGAAGAACTTCAATATGAGAGGGACAATTGGAAATCATTTCCAAGCATGTGGGCTCCTGCATCAGTCCCTCAAGGTATTGTTTTAACAATTTGTGTTGCTTGGAGCCTTGTCTATGAGGGAATTTGGACAGTGACTTTGTTTACTCGGCAATCCTTTGCGTGATCGTTTAATCAGGTTTGTTTGTTTACTTCACAGTTTTTCGTCGGATTTGTATGCGTTAAGTCGCATTTTATAGTGCACCCTTGGCAAAAGTGGTTCTTTATAAACTGTATTTTGTGTTGTGCACTATTTGTTTCAGCAAGTGACTACAAGTTTATGTGTGGTGCGTATTGTTTTACTTGTTTCTTGACACTCCTTATAGTGGTATTTTGTGTTGTGCGTTATGCGTTGCAGTATTCCACGCTTCGTATTGAACTTATGGATAATAGGAATATAAAATAAGCAAAGACTATAGTCTTGGTACTGATTTAAGACAATTTTAATTGCTCGAAAATGAACAAAGACTATATAGTCTTGGGACTGATTTTTGCACAATTACGTAGGCCATAAAAAGCGATGTTGATACACGTGATAAGTATAAGACGAGCACAATGTGTGAACGATGTACTATAAATTCACAACAAAGCATGAAATTCAGTATTTGTGATTGTTCATAAAGCCAATCCTTAGTCATAAAAACCAATAATGAGTGGACCGACCATAGACAGAGGGAATAAAGTGCTACTTCACTCCCGCTTCGTCGTGGTCATAAAAACCAATACGCAACGGACCGACCATAGACAAAGGGAATAAGGGGCAACTTTATTCCCGTAGTATGAATGGGTCATAAAACCCATAATCCGTTGGACCGACTATACACAGGGAATTAAAACTTGCTTTATTCCCGCAGTTGAAACGGGCCATAAAACCCATAATCCGTTGGACTGAGTTTATGCAGGGAATAAAATGCTATTTTACTCCCGCAGTGTGAATGGACTATAAAACCCATGTTCCGATGAACCGACTATACACGGGGAATAAAGTGGCTGCTTTACTCCCGCCACGGTTTAGTTGCTCCGACCATGAACATAACCAAGAAACAGAAATCAAGCTACAAAGTGCAAAGAAAACATGAAAGAATCTGAAGAATTGGATATTTAATGTTAAAGAAAGGAAGAACGGGCTACAACAGAATATCCCACAGCAACAAATTGTCAAAGA